>JAODUP010002088.1:0-16335 GCA_025642065.1 Paralvinella palmiformis | reverse complement strand
TTCTATATATTAACATTTTCAAATCAGATAATGTTGCTTACAAATATAATTATAATATAGGGTTTTATTAATGAAAAAGGAGACTAAGTTAGCCTTGAATGTCATAGTACAGACTGGTTTCTGGCCTAGGAAGAAAATTCTATTCCACAAACAACACGGTGAATTATATATACAACTAAACTTGTTATAAAAAAACCCCAACCCCCGAGCTGTGCCCAATGCCACCGCTCGGTGCGATCAGTTTTTCTTTCCCTGAGTCAGATAATGCTTTAAGAGCTACTTGTCTGCTACAGTCATTTAAATGCTGGATAACCAGGCCAAACACTTAAACGGCGTGCCCCCAAAGACGAAATAGTGCACGGAATATACAGCTCTGATCAATTTTTCTTAGAACGCATGGACCGGGAAACATACAGTCTCCCCCACAGAAAAAGGAACATTTAACCGCAGCATAATATCCTTTGGGATTTTGCTGGGGGTAAAATACCTCATAAGCATACAAATCCAATAAATTATATGACCACTCGTCACAACCCTTTGTATCAAAAAAAACCCAAATTTTAAAAAGAAAAACGAACCTCAATTTTGGCACGGGCAATGTGTTTTTTTGGCTGTGTATAATAAGGAAAGGCACAGAGAATCTGAACCGTGAATTCAAACTCTGGATTTCTTCGGGGACTGAATCCAGAGTGGCGACTTTCTTGCTGAGACATGTGTAATGTCTCCCCATCCCCCCCCAAGCAAAAAAAAAAGCGAATCACCTACAGCCGTGGGTTTGGGAGTAGAACACCAAGTCAGACACGGCAGTAGTGAGAATGTTTAGCTTAATTATCTAAGCCCCTATTTATAGCTATTTTTAATTGCTGTATCTTTCTTCAAACAATATTATAAAAACCATAAAACCCCAAATTTTACTGTTTTAAAGTCAGTTTTTACAACGGGCAGGCGTCATGAAGCGACTACAAATTAAACTTTTATCTTAATTACTATTAAAAAACTGACATCTGCGCTGAACAACCGTAATAGCGCGTCATAGCTTCGATACTGTTTGAACTATGCTATCATTTTTAAAATGACCTAATTTATGCTATTCTAACTATTGTAGTTCTTAAATGTTTTTATGACAACAGATTAGAGCTAATCTTGAATGTCATAGTACAAACTGGACATAACTGGACCTAGGAAAAATAATTCTTTTCCCCAAATACAACCAAGGTGAATTATATAAGTTGTTATAAAAAACCCCCCAAACCCGCGCGAGCTGTGTCCAATCCACCGCTCGAGATGCGATGCATGTTTCTATTCTGAGTCAGGAGTACATGTTTTAAAGCGTACTGTGTCTGCTACAGTCATTTAAATGCTGGATAACCAGGCCAAACATCTAAACGGCGTGCCTCCAAAGACGCAAAAATAGTGCACGGAATATATAGCTCTAGATCAATTTTTCTTGAATGCAGGGACCGCAAAATATAGTCTCCACGCATAGAAAACGGAACATTCTTAACCGCAGCATAATATGCCTTGTGATATTTGCTGGAGGGTCAAATACCTCATAAGCATACAAATCCAATAAATTATATGACCTACTCGTCACTAACCCTTTGTATCAAATAAAAAAAATTGGTAAAAAGAAAACACGAACCTCAATCTCTGGCACGGGCAATGTGTGTTTTAGCTGTGTATAATAAGGCACAGGCACAGAGAATCTGGAACCGAGAATTCAAACTCTGGACGTTTCTTCAGGGGACTGAATCCAGAGTGGCGACTTTTCTTGCTGAGACATGTTAATGTCTCACCAGTCCCTAAGCCGCCAAGCAAAAACAAAAAGCGAATCACCTACAGCCGTGGAGTTTGGGAGTAGAACACCCAAGTCAGATCACGGCAGTAGTAAGAATGTTTAGATTAATTATCTAAGCAGCCCTATTTATAGCTATTTTTTAATTGCTGTATCTTTCTTCAAAGCAATACTATATAAACCATATAACCCAATTGTCACTGTCTTCAAAAACAGTTTTTTCAACGGGCAGGCGTCATGAAGCGACTATTTTTAAAACTGTTTATCTTAATTACTATTAAAAGACTGTTGGCTGAAGCAGACCGTAATACCGTCTAGCTTCCCTACTGTTTGAACTATGCTATCATTTTCAAACCTGACCTAATTTATGCTATTCTAACTATTGTAGTTCTTAAATGTTATTTATGACAAGCAGATTAGAGCTAATCTTGAATGTCATAGTACAAACTGGACATAACTGGACCTAGGAAAGATAATTATATTCCCACATACAACCAAGGTGAATTATATAAGTTGTTATAAGAAACCTTTATCAAGTGCATATATGTGTGTGTGTGTGTGTGTGCGTGTGCGCGCGTGTGTGTGTGTGTCTCTCTCTCTCTCTCTGTCTCTCTCTCTCTCTGTGTGTGTGTGTTGATTAAAAAACACAAAAGGAAAACCAGTGAAAATTTTTCCAGATGTATTAATATGTGCTTATGAATAAATAATATATAATCCACTTGTGTTATGTACAAACAATGGTGCCCTTTTTAATCAAACAATTGATATTAAATTTCTCTGTTTGTGTGTGTATGTGCGTGCTTGTGCATAAATAGATGCGCCTGTATGTGATTGTATATGTATTATATATGTGTGTGTATATATGTATGTATGCGTGTTTGTTTATATGACTGTGTGTGTGTGGGTGGGAGATGTAGTTTACCACTGGTAATATGAGACTACATTTTCCATTATTATTTATTAGTTGATTACTATTTTTATTTTAATCGTCCACTCATCACTTTCAAGATATCCAGCTGCATCGGTATCCTCGCCCCCCCCCCCCCCCCATTCCAAATGTCGTCTTTCATTTTTGTATTAATTAATGGCTGTACCCAAGTGTTACCGTAAGATTAGTTCAGATTGATATAGATAATAAGAATGGTACTTTGCTAGTAATGTATACAATATTGATATATTTACTTCTTCTTCTTCTTCGTATTATTATTATTATTATTATTATTATTATTATTATTATTATAAGAAGAAGAAGAAAATATAAAAATATTGGATATAGTATTAGCAATAATAATGATGATAATAATTATTAATATTATTGTAATAATTACCATCCACTCTATAGCAAAGGCTAAAAGATGTCGGTTTTAGGCCTACAATATTTCCCCAAAAGCAGATATAATTAAAAACTAGTATTTGCGATTATTTTAATATTATCAAATAGAAAGCGAAAAATACCCGTTTTGAGTGATATTTTAATTAAATATTCCGCCACTTGTAGAAAATGGCATATACCTAAATATTAACACCACTGATATAATAGATATACTAGATATCTTTATTTCATGTTAAAGCATAATTAATGAGTTTATGGATCTTTCCTTCTATTAAATTGATTACAATCCCTTCATATAAATAAATGATAATACGTCTATTTATAGACCATATTCGTTGCGACGCTAATACTATTAGCAAGGCATCAGGTCATAATTTGTGTTTGTATTAATTAACGTAAACAATTAGTCAGCATACATCATGCAAGCGCCGCATAATTGTCGCACATATGAAGAACGATAAATAACACATATAGCAAAGATAAAGCTATTTTTGTGGATTTTATTAATCGATTGATGTGGTTCTAGTAATAAACCAATATTTTATATATTTGTTTATAAATTAGATTTGTAGCAGATGCTAATATTCCACAGAAAAATATCTTTTAGTATTATTAGTGTATCGATTTTTCTCATTAATTTAACTTAGTGAACGTACACTAATATTACAATAACTGTATACAGTGAATAATTGTATATTGACGGTTTCATCATAATGATATGTTTCAACAAAATTATTATGTAAACTACTGATGATTTAATCGTTTTAAGATATTTCCCCATGATTTCCTGCAAAGAAACATTTTTTGCCAAATTCATAATACTGAGGTATTTCAACAACATATATAATCAGTCAGCACATATGAATTGAGAATTGAGAATAACGAAATTTATACATTAATTACCTGAGATAATTAAATTAATAACCACAAAATAATATTTGGAGATGATTACCTAACATGTGTATATACTGGAAACCACTTTTTGTATAAATACAAAACATCTTCCTAGATATCTCTAATTTAGCAAACGAAAAGGAAAACTACAACTTGAATAAATTATCATTTTAGGTAATATTCATGGATCGACTTTTAATATTAATATAACTTAGTTATGATATAAAAATATCATCGTAACTTTGAGTAGCGACTAATTACGCGTTCACTGTTTCACCGAACTTAGATGCCTCCATCAAATTAATATTATAACATGAACTGTTATTTTGTCATTTCTTATTACGTTTTGTCTGGAGGAAAGGATTGTCCGCGAATCATTGTTATTTATAATACAACATTTTTATTAATCTCTTCATAACACAAGTATCAGCCATATGATATTATAGGCATTTGTCTGTAAATTGTTAATCACGAATGTAAGCTATCCAACGAAGACGTTTTGTATTGTGGACCTATCTTAGTTTTTTACAATTTTACATACAACTTTCAGGATATATGTTGTTACTCTGGGTGCAGTTTTGCCTAGGCATTATATAATGAACCAGAAATGTAATACAGGTTCGGTGTATATAATGTATTTTGTTTCAGAATTTAATCAATCTTTTAATCTAATACTACATATTTCATAACATACTGTATCTATCATTTTAATTTAATAACACGATTAATAACATGATATTATTGTCAATCCTAAATAACCAAATATTGTTTATGTTTAAAAAGTAGATATTAATGGCTTTGTAAACATCAACACATTATTTCTCTCTCGCTCTCTTTCTCTCTCTCTCTCTCTCTCTCTCTCTCTCTCTCTCTCTCTCTCTCCCTCTTCTCTCTCTCTCTCTCTCTCTCTCTCCTCTCCCTCTCTCCTCTCTCTCTCTCTCTCTCCCTCTCTCTCTCTCTCTCTGTGTGTGGGGGGTGTTTGTTTTAAGGTACATAGTAAGAGGCAACAGGCACAGAGCATCAACATATCTAAACATCCTTCCAAACCTACCTCCATAAATCTAAATACAACTATACATACATTAATCTAAAAATAAAATGTTCCATACCTCCACATATTGATAAATGTGTGCGTATACCTAAGCATGTGTCTGGTCTACTCATCAGCCTGTGGGAACCAGCTAATTCGCTTTTCGTACGCGACAAATATGTCACGCCCACAGGAAAGCGGCTACATGCAGGCTACGTACAAAAAGCGGAAGCACGTAAAAAACATACCATTTGATACCACAGCTCGCAACAAACAACACGTGCGTGTGGTTCAATGGTGACTTGCTACATACATATCATAAACTATTTTGACACCACAGTTTACATTCAACAGTAATTTTCTGTGGTCCAAAAGAAACCTGTATATAAAGCATTTCGACACCTCAGATGCTGACCTCAGCTTTATTCTGGGTTCGAATAACTGAATAAATCCTACCTATATAAACCATGTATCAATACACGTCCGACTGGTCTGGCGTCGAAATTCTTCTCTAACCTAAGTGAAAATTC
Source organism: Paralvinella palmiformis (assembly GCA_025642065.1). Lineage (NCBI taxonomy): Eukaryota > Metazoa > Annelida > Polychaeta > Terebellida > Alvinellidae > Paralvinella > Paralvinella palmiformis. The sequence continues at coordinate 10,753 of JAODUP010002088.1, read as the reverse complement.
AAGCCCTATATATAGCCTCAGCGTGATAACAAACATTACAGTTTGTTCATAACAAAGAGAATGTACACTAACACAGTATGGACTCACTGAAGCGATTTAACTAAAATATAAACAAAGTAGCAATACCGCACAATGGATTATTACTGGACTAGAAATATCGTCTCAAACCTGAGTAAATACTACGATTTACTCGAACCTAACAGCTAACCCTCATACGTTTCCGTTCATCACTAAGGGAACTTTCATTCACGCTTAATTTAGCGTCCCTAAGTATATGCAGTTATACTTGTGTGTATATATGTGTGTGAGTGTGTGTGTGTGTGTGTGTGTGTGTGTGTGTGTGTGTGTGTGTGTGTGTGTGTGTGTGTGTGTGTGTGTGTGTGTGTGTGTCACTCTGTCTCTCTCCCTGTCTGTGTGAATTTTTTTTTCTATCCCTCCCTCTCTTTGCTCCCTCACTCTCCCCAGATATCTCCCTTCCTACCTCCTGGCTCCACCCTCCCTGCATTTCACCCTCCTTCACTCCGGCTATTCCTCCCTACCTGTATATTCCCCATTTTCGTATTAGGGGTAAACGAAGATGCACCCATCTGTAATGCTCTGTCTTTAGGGATTTAACACAATGTGGTGATGCCAAATATAGTTGGTTTTATTATCATTTAGTTTTAGTAGATTTTGAGTCATCCATAACCGAATATCAGGAATAATATGTTCTAAATTCTTCAAGGAAGAGGAGAATTTTAACTTATTGTAAGAATCCAGTGATATATACAGCTGTGTGTCATCAGCATACAAGTGATATTTAACCTCTTATCACTGCGCATTGATTCCAAGAGGACGGGTATATATTGTGAAAACCACAGGACCAAGAACTGAACCCTGTGGTACACCAGATAACAAAAACTGAATGTCAGATAAAATACCATGAACAGACACTCTCTGGGAGCGTTGTTCCAGATATGATCTAAACCGTTCAAGTACTTTACTTGACATACCAAACATGTCTTTTAACCTAGAGAAAGGTACATTATGGTCAACTGTATCAAATGAGCAGACAGGTCCAGAAGAACAAGTATTACTGGCTTACCTGTATCAATTGACATCATAATATCACTTTTCACCCTAACCAAGGCTGTTTCAGTGCTGTAACCACTTTTGTTGGCAGACTGTAATGATTCATTAAGGTTATTATTGATTAAATATTTGTTTAGATGGAAACCAACTGTCCTTTCTATAACTTTAGATAAAAATGTAAGATTTGAAACAGGTCTGGAATTGTTTAGAATATTCCTGTCCATAGTGTGTTTTTTATTAATGGTTTTACAAGGGCAGCTTTCACGGACCTGCGGAAAACACCCATAGATAATGATTTATTAACTATAGTTGTAATATACATGTTCCAGCAGACAAAAATGGGTTCTAGAGGGCACACACCAGATTAGTCGCTTACACTATTTCCATGTTGCCTAAAACCTATTTACTGCTGGCGAATTTCATCGCCACAAAGGGGAGCCATAAAAACTAATGCAGTAGGTGCAAAACATGAATGATCGTATATCTGAATTATGAAAACCAATTTTACTCAGTACATAATTTGTTCTCCAAACAATATCTCTAGTCGCTTTACAAACAACAGTGTTATTAATACCATTATTACCAATTGTGTGGGCCAAATGCATAGCTGTTGCTTGCACCTTTAACCGTTCTTAATGCAACCTAAGTGGTGGCCTGTCTTCCTACCGACTGCCTGTCCCGAGTAGTATAATATGACTCTACTGTGAGTTAAATAAAATGTAATATTCTACACGAAACTGTTCACAAATATTAAGCATCAAATTTATTGAATTCCTATTGCGGGCCAACAAACATAAATCGTCAATCAACATAAACATTTTTGAGTTGATTGAATATATATATATATGTATATATATATATATATATATATATATATATATATATATATATATATATATATATATATATGTGTGTGTGTGTGTGTGTGTATATGTATGTGTGTGTGTGTGTGTGTGTGTGTGTGTGTGTGTGTGTTTCATGTGTGTGTGTGTGTGTGTGTGTGTGTGTGTGTGTGTGTGTGTGTGTGTGTGTGTGTGTGTGTGTGTGTGTGTGTGTGTGTGTGTGTGTGTGTGTGTGTGTGTGTGTGTGTGTGTGTGTACAGAATAATATAGGCGAAATAATGCTTCCTTGTTTGCCACCGTTAGATGTAGCGAATGTGTCACTATACCAGCCATTCCATTTAACCCTAATTGTTTGATTTGTATATAAATATACAAAGAAACGGACAGCTACTCTTCTTATATAACGTTTAATGATGAGTCTAACATGTTTAATATATTGCACTTGATCGAAAGCTTTATATGCATCTAATAACACAAGGAAGACTAGTGCACCGTTATTACGATAATAATCGAATACTTCATTGAGAAGAAAAGTACAACGTGCGATTGAATGTTTGGTTTAATACGATACAGCAATCTTTTGATTTTTACACGTATTTGTGATTTTCAAGTAAAATAGTGTCGATAATTTTCCCAAAAGCATAATCATATTTGCAAATATCTAATCAGATATTGCTTATATTATTCATATAATTGATCAATTAGAGTAAAACAAATACCAATAATAAGCATAACAACAAAATTACAACCACAATGTGTGATCAACTGCATTAATATATTACCAGGAATAGGGAAAGCAATACTAACAAAGATATTTGAAAACAAAAACATGTTTAATCTACGAATTCGTAATTTATCTTAAATTAAATATTCGATGTCCTTGTAATACTTTCTTTATATAACATGAAATCAGGATATCTTTATTATACAAAACAACAATTTTTCTTTTATCAAAGTAATATGACATTAGTTAATAAATATGTTGCTCTACAGGAATCATAAAAGTAAACGACAGGCTTTGATAAGATGTACCTTCTTTATTATTAGCTAATTAGGGCTTATGCTATTTATATGTAACTTATATCTGTTTGTTCAGTATAAATACGTATATCCTCATTGTGTAGTATAACATATTTTTCATAATAATTATTATGATCTGCTGACAAGTATATTAAAATACAAATTAAATAAAGATAATTGGTAATCACAATATCTCGATTGTGGCAAGGTTCGAATGGAAACTGAAATATTAGGACAAGTTACATATAAGTGGTAATGTGTACAGGTTAGATTACGATAGATTTCTGTTTAATAAGTCTTAAGAAAGGTCAATTTAATAAATATATATTTAGATCTATGTTAGCTACGGCTGTATATATGTTTTCGAGAATATAAAGACTTTCACGGCCTACACGAAGTAATTGAAAGAAAACGATCAAGTCGTGATACAACTTCCATTATTGTTGAGTGTTCCTTTTATATCTATTTTAATTCATTTACTAGTTTTACTCTTTTAACTCTTCATGCTTTTGATATTTCCCTCTGTTAATAAGGAATTAAGATACATCTTAATGCAATCCGAAATCCGGAAACTGTGAATATGTTTAACTGGTGGCGAGTACGTAGTATATATATATATATATATATATATATTATATATATATGTGTGTGTGTGTGTGTATATCATGAGTTTCCATCATTTTACTCTAACGCTAATTTATATACCTTGCTACGGGCGAAGTATATCTGTAATAACATGTGCATATTATCTGCTATATTTCGCCATTTATCATAACAAACAACAATACTAAACTCAAATTCAAATGATAAAACGAATTTTATTTTACAATTATGGTTTGAAGAAAATAATACTAAACCATATATAACTGATCTTGATTGAATAGTTATCAGGCTAGCACATTACCTTAGCAGTATGGATCACGATTTTGATGCAATATTTAATAATGGCTTTTGTGAGCTTGGAAAACATCTTTAATCACAAATAATACGCTGTAATATTCAATGGTGAATTGATCAGGTGTCATCCTTTTTTTCTTCAGTTATAGGTATTTGCAGCTACGGTAAAAATGGTTTAACGAGTTTGGTGTAAACTTTAAGTTATTTTGAATAAAGACTTTCAAAATAATTGTAGTTAAAATACTAAAACTCAGGATGAAATTGGCACAAAGACAGTATCTTTATAATTTATAGATGTTTATTTTATTTCGTTGTATAGTTATATAGTTAGTTAGTTAGAATATAATCCATCCGACCAAGTCGGTGACTTCGCTTTAGCTGTATTGCTCAGCTTTTTAGGGAACTCCTCATAGATGTGATGAAGTTTGTATCCTTTTCAATTGTATATTCTGGTATTTTTGGTTTGTCTGGGATGTTTTTCAGGTATTTATCAAGTTTGTGTTTGAAACTAGTCACGGAGTATCCTGTCTGCCAACGAATATTTACGGATAAGTTAATATTTCTATGTGATATTTACTATCTATCAATGAACTGTTGATGTGATATCTTGCTAAGAACTCAGTCTATTAATATTCACAAATATAGTATTTAAACGGACACTTATAAAAGTTGTATAGTCACACCGAGATACAGTTTATGGCGTTCTGATACATGAACGGCGTGCATTAAAACCTACGAATCTTTAAATTTCCCAATGCCTTTAGCGAAATTGTTTATTTCTATATTTCTGGTATTAGCAAATGTGTCATTCAGAGCACTTGGCCGGGTTAGTAACCTGTTTATTTGTGACATTACGTGTCATTATGATTGTAAATATGGAGAGAGAAAAACAAGCACACTATTTTTTTTTTATTTGCAGCCTACGCCTCCGTGGTGTAGAGATAGCGTGTTGGTTCACATATCACTACCACCCGTATTCGATTCTCGGCCTGGGCATATCTAAAGGATGTTTCATCTTTGATTTCGCTTCACTTCCCTTGCAGGTCGCTATGTCCATTTAGCCTACCGTGTGGACAATAGGTCGCAAAACACCAATCATCACCATCATACTATTTATTTGCATCAAAAGAGTAAACGGTTTACCAATTGCATACATCTAACGGATAAGAAGGGCACCATATCCACTTCATTTTAGTTAACACGCTAATTCTATTGCAGTTTTATTGTTAATGCAATCTTTGTGTAATATCAGTTATGTATGGAATTAAATAACACAATCCATTAGCAACGAAAGTTAATTAGAAAATATTATTTTCCTAACTGATATTGGGCTCGGCAGGAAATTGACGGTAATATATTACGAATATTAAGTTACAATAATGCTAAAGACATTAGTGAAACATATCATGTGACATAAAAGAATGAACAAAATCGCCATATTCTTCCGATAATATTTGTACTAACGTTTACGATTCGTACCAAACATGTACATAAAAACTGCATATTCGTAGAACAGCATTTGTATTTTCCATGCTTTCTTTATCATCCAAGTCCATAGACCTTCGTTCATCTGGTTTTCACCTGTTGTCTGTTTCCAGAGTTATAACACATGTTGGGACTCGTGCTTTTTCAGTTGTTGTCATTACTCTTTGGAATTCACTTTGAATATGTTAAGTCATCAAATAACATAATTTCCATTCGTCACCATATGAAAACTCGCCCTTTCAGACTCGCATACACTTCGTACGTTTCTTTTCCATCTGATCATTGTTGATGAATCTTGCATTGTATCTGGATTATGAGTTTCCTCCATCCCTGTATTAGGTGCGTCACTGGGTTCGATTCTTTTCGAGGATATTGGCGCTATAGAGGTCTTGTAATTATTAATTATTAGTTTGCCTCCAAACTGATAAAAGTACCTAATCTTAGAATATTTAGCGATATCAATGTGTTATCTATTCATTAACAAAAAACCTTATGTGTAGCTAAAACAGCACATATATGCTAAGCACAATCCGTGTATTTACTTTATTATCGATATAAGATATTGTTTCAGCTTTGACCCATTGTTTAACTTTACCGAAGTCCGTGCTCTAATAAAACATCTTTCAAACAAAAACTGAATAAAATCTGTCTAATCAGGTCGAAAATTACCTTAGACTTAACTAAATATGCTTCAGAATTGTTTATAACATTTAACTTCAAGCAAGCAATCCATGAGCTAGCCAATAACAGTCATCATTCACTGACCTTAGGTGTTACTAAGTGTTTATCAATTATGACCTCTTCTAGTATCACAACAGGTGTGTCTAGCAGATTTGGATTATTCTTTAGCGCGCCACACATCGAAAGTTACAGTAGGAGACGAATTTGACTTTGCTTTTTGGTCGTTGGATCTCATAGCTGGCCAGAATTGTCTAGTTTTAGCAAGCAAAAAAGCAGCCAGAGAAAGACGAAACACGTATACTATTATTAACGGAAAGTCAGGAGCAACAATAATCAGATGTTGCGCTACCCGGACCACCAAATGATTCGCTGTTCCATGCAATAATTCAACTAATTTAGGATTGTGGCAGTTACGAAGCAGATCGCAAGTAAGTCAATTGGAAGTAAAGCTCCGCGTAAACTGCACGCTACCAAATCAGCCAGTAAAGGTACACCATCAACTGGTGATATAAAGACACCACATCGTTGCAGACCAGGTACGGTGGTTTCTCGTGACATAAGACATTACCAGAAATCATTAGAGTTGCTGACCAAGAGGCTGACATTCCAGAGGCCCGTACGTAAGATGGCGTAGAACTTCAACACAGATCTGTATTTCCAGAGTAAAACAAGAGGTGCTCTGCAGGAAGCTAGTTCTAGTGAAGCTGGTCTGGTTGGTCTGTTTGAAGACTCAGATCTAGGTGCTATCTAGGAGAAGCATGTGATCATAATGCCAATGCTATCCAGCTGGTACGAAGATTATGTTGAGAGTATGCTGAAATAAACCAGGGATTACTCTCATCAACTGATTTAGGAAATGTTTCTTATGTACTATGGATATTCATAGTTATCTTGCGTATTAGTGTCAGGTCAGAGAATAAAATGTTCCACTCCTCATATAAATGTAGATCCAGTAATCCTTTCGACACATTATGTTGAAAGTTCATCTACAACATAGCGTTTTGGCAGCTATAGAGACTAGCTGGAAATGTCAAGTACAGAATTTTGATAACTGTTTACACACAGGGCACGAAGACATATACTGACACTAATTTTCGTTTTACTGTACGTTTATTCATTGGCCATATGTACACACCTAGTCTTTTTATCTGTAGCATTTAAATTATTAATGAGCATTTTATTTGTTGCAGGAATGTGTTATATTATGTATTAATCATCTAACAGAGCCATCACATGTATTTTTTGTACAACTGATTTTGGTTATCATTCTTAATAACGGTAAATCACCCAAAATAATCAGTTTGTCCTTAAATCATATGTCAGGTTAACTGTGGGGAAGTAATAAGCGTCCAGCAATTAGTTGTTGGTTGCCAATGTGATATCTACCTCATTAGTGTATTGTTAAGTGTATGGCACTACAACAAACAGTGTACAAGGACACTCAAATTTATACGCGCATATTAGTATTATCGTTAGTAATCGTTATGTCCACGTCCAAGCTATTGTTAGTGTTGGTAAGTTTTATGTACGCGCGTATGCTAATATATTATTAGTAGTAAATTATTGTCGGTGCGCTAACTAATATTGTAGCTATTATTACTTTTTGACCTTGTAGTTAGTTACATGTCAATAAAGCTCTCTTTTTCCCTCGGGACTTTGTTGGTTTAAACACGCATCTTAGTTTATAGTAGAAACGTGGTGGAGGTAAGGTAGCTTCCATGAATGCATGACAAACCTACTTATTTCTTTGAAATTTATATTTCTCTTTGGCATATGGACTGATTGTGATATTCTGTTTGGTTCAAACATTTATGATAGCTTTTCCAGATATGAAGAGTGCCCATGTTAAATATAGAAACCGTAAATTAGATTTGCTGTTTGTATAATAATAATAATAATAATAATAATATTCAAATATCGGCTTGGGTAATAGCTGTTGGTTGTTTCATCTTGACTTTACTTCGTTACCTTTGGAGGTCGCTCGGCTCATTAAGCCTACCATGTGCACAAACGTGGCAGTAAAACATACATTATCATCATCATCTCTCTGTGTCTCTATCTTTCTCCCTCCGTGTTAGTGTTTATCTGCTTTTTCTCATTCTGTCTTTCTTTCGCTTTCTTTTTTTCCTCTTTCCCTTAGTGATGAACGGAAACGTATGAGGGTTAGCTTTTGGTTCATAAATCATGGCTGGTTTAAACGATATTTCGTTCTAGTCCAGTAATAATCCATTGTGCAGTATTGCTATTTTTTTTATTTTTTTTTAATCCTTCATTTCCATCTGGTTGTTCTTCTCTTTATTATGAAAAATGAAATGTTTGTTAAAGTGGATATAAAGGCTTAGATTTTCACTTGGTTAGAGAAGAACTTCGACGCCAACCAGTCGGACGTGTATGATTTTTAAAAAGGTAGTTTTATTGTTATTCGAACCCAGAATAAAGCTGAGGTCAGCATCTGAGGTGTAAAAATTTTTAAAAGGGTTTCTTTTGGACCAAAAATTACTGTTGAATGTAAACTTTGTCAAAATAGTTTAATATGGGAAATAAAATTCACCATTGAACCACACCACGTTTGTTTGCTGGAGCTGTGGTACAAATGATTTTTTTAGTGCTTCCGCTTTGATGTGCATGAGGTTTTCCGGGGGGGGGTGAAAATTTTCGGTACAAAAGGAATTAGCTGGTTTCCCCCAGGCTGATGGAGACCGAACATGCTTAGGTATACGCCCCATCTATTAATATTGGGGTATAAATTTTATTTTAGATTAATTATGTAATTTTATTTGTATTTAATTTATGGAGGTAGGTTCGAAGGATTTTAGATATGTTTTATGCTCTTGGGCCCGTTGCCTCTTTATATTTCCCCAAAAAGACTTTCCCCCGCCGACATCTTATCTATTTCATCCAGACCTTATTACACCAAAGTAAGAAAATTATGTTTATTAAAATCTTTTAGTTTATTAGCTTTGTTTGTATAATGTAGAATCTATATCGTTGTCCTCTTATGGTTTGGGAAACACCTTTAATTATACAATGCTGTTGATGATTTTTTACTCCTGGAGTTTGGGTTTTCCGGGAGCCCCTCCCCGGGTATTAAGTGCGGACAGGTTTTTCCAAAATAGGTAATTAGAACACAAATATAGAAATTTTTTAAATTAAGCTATTATAATCCCAACGTGTCATTGAGTATCGGGATCTGCCCGAAATCCGCGTTCTATTTTCAAAAAGATCATGGATATTTTTTTTAGATCCCAAACCCCCCTAACTGCATATACTTAGGAGCAAAATTGGTAATTAATTCCCCTTGGATGAACGGGAAAAAAGGGTTAGTGTTAGGGTTGAAAATATAGTATTACCAGGTTTGAGACATATTTGTTTTAGTCCATAATAATCCATTGTGCAGTATTGCTACTTTGTTTTTATTTAGTTTAATCATTCAGTGAGTCCATACTGTTTAGTGTACATTCTTTTGTTTAAAAACTGAATGTTTTTAACACGTATATATATATAAGGCTTAGATTTTCATTAGGGGTTTTGCCCCAACCATGGATGACGATAATGGTTAAAAGGTAGGATTTATTGATTCGAACCCAGAATAAAGCTGAGGTCAGCATCGAGGTGTCAAAATTTTATAAAAAATTTCTTTGGACCAAAAAAATTACTGATGAATGTAAACTGTAAAAAGTTTATGATATATTAGAAGTCAATTAACCACAGACGATTGTTTGCTGCGAGCTTGGGACAAAAGGGATGTTTTTTCTGCTTCCGCTTTTTGTACGTATCATTTGGCCCCTTTTCCGTGGGTGACGGCACAAAAAAAGAATTAGCTGGTTCCCAAGGGTGATGAGTAGACCAGAAAATGTTAGGTATACGCACACATCTGTTAATAAGGTATTGAACATTTTATTTTAGATTAATGTATGTATAGTTGTATTTGTATTTAGATTTATGGAGGTAGGTCTCGAAGGATGTTTAGATATGTTGATGCTCTGTGCCTGTTGCCTCTTTATATGTACCCTAAAACACACACACAATTTCTTGAAAAATAAGCATGATATATTGGCACTCCCTGGGCGTTTTATTGACAAGAATGCTAAATGGTAAGGATATTTCATATTTTTCTCCTAAGTGCTTTGTCTAGAGCCTCTGCCAATGTGTCTTTAAATATTTTCTTATTTTATGGCTCACAAATAACTTGCTGTTTCAGGATCATGCTTGTTCTACGTCTTCGTGACCATACAACCAATTCCGTGTCATACATAATTATGTACACGGGTCTTCAGCGAATGTTACACCACTGCCTTTCAGGAACTACCATTCCACTTCAGCACTTCCATTGTTCAGTCTACCGTAGCAATGCGGACTAAGCTTGGTCTTGGACTGTTGATACTGCCTAACCCATGTGGGACTGTATTATCTGCAGGAGCGAACTTCTTTGGGACTTTTGTCTCGTTGAATCTCGTTACCAGCTCACTTAAGTTTTCGGAATCCTCTTGTTTCAAACTAAATATGCTGATGTTTTTCCTTCTGGTGTACTATTCTGTCTCCATAGAATGGCATTTTGCTTCCTTTATTCCTTCATAAAGATCAATGACATCAACTGTGAGTTTATTGTGTGAAGGCTCAAGTTCAGTAATCTTTGCTTGGAGCTGTTTGTTGACTTTTTTCTCATAGTCAGATTTGATCTCCTTCATCATGTCTTTTACAATAGATTCAGCCTCTTATCCAAGGACTGATTCAGTTCATTAAGGATCTCATTGTCA
>JAODUP010002127.1:0-15438 GCA_025642065.1 Paralvinella palmiformis | reverse complement strand
TATAGACTAATTTTTCGTGCCTCTTTCGGGAGGCGGCATACCAATCAAATAGTAATTCTTCTAGATTCTCTCAATTTTCAGATTACCCATTTCGATGGATAGAATCATAACTAAATAAGTGAATGGAAACATAGGTATGTTTATCTTCCCGTGATTACCTATTTATTGTATTCTCTGAACTTAAATCTATGCTTGTATTTTATTTCTAAGATGGACAAGCTTGAAATGGGAAGTTGGTTGTCATTCAAATAAGTAAACGCGGTGGTGCAGAGACTGATAAATGGCAATTGTTAATGGCGCGGGAAATCGCCGAAGCAGACGTACAGTTCGGTTCTAAGGAATGACTCAACAAGTAACTCCGAGAAAGGAGATGTACTTGTGGCATTAAAATAGATGCTGACGCAAATGAACAGACTTCAACCATTGAATATGAACGAAGAAGCATCCGTGTTCAAAACAAAACCGCTAATGTATATAAACACAGCACCACTTCGTCTTTATAAAGTCATCGGAGAAACTAACAGACCAACTGATCTTTCAGTGTATTCTAATCAAAACCGACTAATCAGTAGGATATGTGTAGTGGAAACTAGATAACGCTGAGAGTAAATGTATATTAACGATGGAACTTCAGAGTTGAAGTCCAAAATAAGAAAAGGGTGTTTGCGAGAATGTCCAAGTTTTGGCCAACAAGCTGTATTGATAGTTATTTATAAATTGCTCTATCTTTCTTTACAACACAACTTTTTAGCACTAATTATCTATTGGCTCGCTCTACAAACATTAATTTCTCCAAATGACAGCTATCTTGTTGGGATAATTATTAAAACCATAAGGCCAATTGCAATCAGAACGCGACATCTCGGAAACATCAAACCGTTGTAGCAGTGTAACCTCGGCTGTTAACAGTCTAAAACCATAGTAGACCTAATGTCTCCTTTAGAAATTATATGCTTTATGCCGGTTATTTATAACAAACACATTAAACTAGCCTTAAATATTCTATATAAACTTGATACAACTGATATTAGGAAAGATGATTCAACTCACACATCCTACTAAGTTGAACTATACACGCAGAATATTTCCATGTGAAATACGCCATTGAAACGAGATGAACCCGATGTTTCCCTAATGATATGTGAAACGACATTTCTTTTACTGAGTCAGAAATATTTAAAATATTTAAAGCCTATCTCATTCGCTGCACTCATTGAATACTGAAGGCCAAAACTAACATTTAAATGCCATCCCTCGAAAGATGCAAATAGGGTATAAAATATACACCTCTAGATATCCAATTTTCTGAGAATGCGCAGAGATAAAAAAAACACACACATCCTCTAGATGCAGAAGAATTAACTCGTCAACTTCTGCATGTTGATATGGATCTTTACTAAATTCGTAAGCGACATGTATACCAGCAATTTGTTTCTCAGGTATAGGAGTCAATGAAATATTTATTCTACCGTAAGAGGGCACCACCCACGCCGCCTAGCTTCAATGTAAGGGTCAATTTCCGATAATAACTACTCTCAGCCTATGTCTGGGGTATTTTTGCATTTGAAATGAAATAAATTAGCTTATGATTGCAACATTATTCTTAAGTTGGCTAGTTATCTTTTATTTACCATACAAATGACCGAATTCATGATAACACTGGCTTACCAAATCAGACACCATAATTGTCGTATAGTAATTACATTGGCTACCTTTGCGGACTATCTTTTTGTTAACTCTGGTTTCTCTTCAATCCACGTATAAATCTTTCGCCTTTTACTAAAGATTTCCGTGGAGAGGAACATTACAATGAGTCTATAGACTAATTTTTCGTGCCTCTTTCGGGAGGCGGCATACCAATCAAATAGTAATTCTTCTAGATTCTCTCAATTTTCAGATTACCCATTTCGATGGATAGAATCATAACTAAATAAGTGAATGGAAACATAGGTATGTTTATCTTCCCGTGATTACCTATTTATTGTATTCTCTGAACTTAAATCTATGCTTGTATTTTATTTCTAAGATGGACAAGCTTGAAATGGGAAGTTGGTTGTCATTCAAATAAGTAAACGCGGTGGTGCAGAGACTGATAAATGGTAATTGTTAATGGCGCGGGAAATCGCCGAAGCAGATGTACAGTTCGGTTCTAAGGAATGACTCAACAAGTAACCCCGAGAAAGGAGATGTACTTGTGGCATTAAAATAGATGCTGACGCAAATGGACAGACTTCAACCATTGAATATGAACGAAGAAGCATCCGTGTTCAAAACAAAACCGCTAATGTATATAAACACAGCACCACTTCGTCTTTATAAAGTCATCGGAGAAACTAACAGACCAACTGATCTTTCAGTGTATTCTAATCAAAACCGACTAATCAGTAGGATATGTGTAGTGGAAACTAGATAACGCTGAGAGTAAATGTATATTAACGATGGAACTTCAGAGTTGAAGTCCAAAATAAGAAAAGGGTGTTTGCGAGAATGTCCAAGTTTTGGCCAACAAGCTGTATTGATAGTTATTTATAAATTGCTCTATCTTTCTTTACAACACAACTTTTTAGCACTAATTATCTATTGGCTCGCTCTACAAACATTAATTTCTCCAAATGACAGCTATCTTGTTGGGATAATTATTAAAACCATAAGGCCAATTGCAATCAGAACGCGACATCTCGGAAACATCAAACCGTTGTAGCAGTGTAACCTCGGCTGTTAACAGTCTAAAACCATAGTAGACCTAATGTCTCCTTTAGAAATTATATGCTTTATGCCGGTTATTTATAACAAACACATTAAACTAGCCTTAAATATTCTATATAAACTTGATACAACTGATATTAGGAAAGATGATTCAACTCACACATCCTACTAAGTTGAACTATACACGCAGAATATTTCCATGTGAAATACGCCATTGAAACGAGATGAACCCGATGTTTCCCTAATGATATGTGAAACGACATTTCTTTTACTGAGTCAGAAATATTTAAAATGTTTAAAGCCTATCTCATTCGCTGCACTCATTGAATGCTGAAGGCCAAAACTAACATTTAAATGCCATCCCTCGAAAGATGCAAATAGGGTATAAAATATACACCTCTAGATATCCAATTTTCTGAGAATGCGCAGAGATAAAAAAAACACACACATCCTCTAGATGCAGAAGAATTAACTCGTCAACTTCTGCATGTTGATATGGATCTTTACTAAATTCGTAAGCGACATGTATACCAGCAATTTGTTTCTCAGGTATAGGAGTCAATGAAATATTTATTCTACCGTAAGAGGGCACCACCCACGCCGCCTAGCTTCAATGTAAGGGTCAATTTCCGATAATAACTACTCTCAGCCTATGTCTGGGGTATTTTTGCATTTGAAATGAAATAAATTAGCTTATGATTGCAACATTATTCTTAAGTTGGCTAGTTATCTTTTATTTACCATACAAATGACCGAATTCATGATAACACTGGCTTACCAAATCAGACACCATAATTGTCGTATAGTAATTACATTGGCTACCTTTGCGGACTAACTTTTACGTTAACTCTGGTTTCTCTTCAATCCACGTATAAATCTTTCGCCTTTTACTAAAGATTTCCGTGGAGAGGAACATTACAATGAGTCTATAGACTAATTTTTCGTGCCTCTTTCGGGAGGCGGCATACCAATCAAATAGTAATTCTTCTAGATTCTCTCAATTTTCAGATTACCCATTTCGATGGATAGAATCATAACTAAATAAGTGAATGGAAACATAGGTATGTTTATCTTCCCGTGATTACCTATTTATTGTATTCTCTGAACTTAAATCTATGCTTGTATTTTATTTCTAAGATGGACAAGCTTGAAATGGGAAGTTGGTTGTCATTCAAATAAGTAAACGCGGTGGTGCAGAGACTGATAAATGGTAATTGTTAATGGCGCGGGAAATCGCCGAAGCAGATGTACAGTTCGGTTCTAAGGAATGACTCAACAAGTAACCCCGAGAAAGGAGATGTACTTGTGGCATTAAAATAGATGCTGACGCAAATGGACAGACTTCAACCATTGAATATGAACGAAGAAGCATCCGTGTTCAAAACAAAACCGCTAATGTATATAAACACAGCACCACTTCGTCTTTATAAAGTCATCGGAGAAACTAACAGACCAACTGATCTTTCAGTGTATTCTAATCAAAACCGACTAATCAGTAGGATATGTGTAGTGGAAACTAGATAACGCTGAGAGTAAATGTATATTAACGATGGAACTTCAGAGTTGAAGTCCAAAATAAGAAAAGGGTGTTTGCGAGAATGTCCAAGTTTTGGCCAACAAGCTGTATTGATAGTTATTTATAAATTGCTCTATCTTTCTTTACAACACAACTTTTTAGCACTAATTATCTATTGGCTCGCTCTACAAACATTAATTTCTCCAAATGACAGCTATCTTGTTGGGTTTTTTTTTTTTTTTTTTTTTTTTTTTTTTTTTTTTTTTTTTTTTTTTTTTTTTTTTTTTAAAAAAAAAAAAAAAAAAAAAAAAAAAAAAAAAAAAAAAAAAAAAAAAAAAAAAAAAAAAAAAAAAAAAAAATTTCCTGGAAGGAAATAAATAGTTATAGACTAATTTTTGTGCCTTTTCGGACTACCAACAAATAGAATTCTTTAATTCTCCAATTCAGATACCCATTTCGTATAGAACCTTTGAGAAACATGTTGTTTATCTTCCCTATTCCTATTATTTTTCCTAACTAAATATTTGTATTTATTTCAAGAGGCAAGCTAATGTTGTGTCTTAAGAGCGGCAGACATAAATGAATTTTAATGCCGAAATCCGAACAGAGTAATCGTTTAAGGAATGACAACAAGTAACTCAAAGGGATTACTTTGATTAAATATCTGACAAATAGCTTAACATTAAATGAACGAAGAGATCGTGTTCAAAAAAAACCGTTGTAAACAGACATGTTTTTAAATCGGGAAACACAACAATGACTTTCGGTTCTAAAAAGACTAAAGTAAGGAGGGAAATGTAAGTGGATAAATTAATTAACGATGGAACTTCATTGAATAAAAAAGAAAAGGGTGTTTAAACCAAGTTTTCAACAAGCATTGTATTTATAAATTCTTGTTCTTACAGCCAACTTTTTAGTATTCTTCAAAACATAATTTTCAAATGAGACTTGTTGGGTAATATTAAAACATAAGCCAATTGACTCAGAGAATCCGAAAAAAACGTTGTGCAGTGTCCGTTTACACAAACTATAACTATTTCTTTGAATATTCTTTACCGTTTTTAAACAAAACATTACTGCCTTAAAATTTATTCTATACAACTATTTGGAAAATATTAACCCAACCATGTAACAAGCGAATATCGGAAATACCTTGAACAGTGAACCCGTGTTTCCCTAAATGTGACAATTTCTTTAGAAAATTTTAAAATTTTAAACACCATTCTGCCTATTATCTAAGCCAAAACTAAATTTAAATGATCCCTCAAACATCAAATAAGTTAAATATACACCCAGAATATTTCTGGAATCCCATAAAAACAACCCTTCAAAGAATTAACCATTCTTTTGATAGGATTTTAAAATTAAGCCATTATCCGCATTTTTCATATGGAGCAAAAATTTTATTCACCTAGAGGGACCACCAGGTAATTCATAAGGTCAATTCCTAAAATCCAGCTAAAACTTTCATTTGAAAGAATAAATTCTTATTGCAATTATTTAATTGCTATTTCTTATTACATATACCGAATTTGTACCGGTTACAAATAAACTAATTCGTAAGAATACATGGCTACCTTCGATAATTTATTACTGTTTCTCTTCACCAGTTAACTTTGCTTTTAAAAGATTTCTGAGGAAATTCAATATCTTAATATTTTTTCCTTTTGGAGCGATACCAATCATGTAATCTGTTCCCATTTCAGATACCCATTTCGTATAGAATTACAATAGTATGGAACATGTTGTTTATCTTCCCTATACTATTATTTCTTACTAAATTTCCTTGATTTATTAAGAGCAAGCTAATGTTGTCTTTCTAAAAGAACCAGTAAGACTTAATGAATTTTAGTCGATTCGCGAAGATTACAAATAGTAAGGAAACAAGTAACTCCCGAGTATTTTGTATTAATGACTACATGGATTTTATCATTGAATTGAAGGGAAGTGTGTCAAACAAATAATAAAAGGGCACACTTTTTTTAAAGCCGGGAAACCAACGATTTTCGTTCTAAAACGACTAACAGTAAGAGGGAAACTTGTGGCTAATAATGTAATAAATGGACAGATTAATCAAATAAGAAAAGGGTTTTGCAAAACCAAGTTTTCAACAAGCATATTTTTATAAATTCAGTCTTACAGACAACTTTTTAGTATTCTATCAACACAACATTAATTTATGAACTATATGTTGGGAAATTTATTAACATAACTTCATTGAAGCAATTAAAAAAAGGGTTGAGATGTCCAGTTTGTAACAGCTAAATAGTATTTAAATTCTCCTTTATTTACTTACCGTTTTTAACAATACATTACTGCCTTAAAATTTTTTAAATGACAACTTGGATATTATAAACATAAGCAATTGCACACCACATTGAACATAAACCGTTTCAGTGAATCGGCTTTAAACAAAACCATGTCCTAATGTTCTTTAGAAATTTTTTTATGCGTTATTATAAAAAATTAAACTACTAATTTCTATATAAACTGAAAACTAATTAAAAGATTCCTCAACATCCATAAGTTAATATACACCAGATATTCCATTGAAATCGCAGAAACAAAACCCATTCCCTAATGAAGAAGAATTTCTTTTCTGAGTGAATATTTAAATTTTAAACCTACCATTTACCAGAATTGAGCCAAAATAACAAAATCATCCCCGAAAGAAGGGTAAATCACCCTAATTCAATTTTGGAATGCGAATAAAAACACCCACCTCTAGATGCAGAAGAATTAATTAACTTTCATTGAATGATCTTAAATTGTAGACTTATACCACAATTGTCCGAATCATGAAAATTTTTTACCAAAGGCACCACAGCCGCTAGCTTCAATTGGGTAATTTCCGTAATCTTTCCCTATTCGGTATTTTTGCTTTAATAAAAATTCTTAGATGAACATTATTCTATGGCTATTTCTTTTTTTACCATACAAATCAAATATAACTCTTCCAAATCCCTAATTTCGATTAATATTGGTACCTTTCGATATTTTTGTAACTGGTTTTTTCATCCCGTATAAATTTTGCTTTTACTAAAATTTCCTGGAGAAATTCTAGATGACAATTTTTGGCTTGGGGCCATCCAATAAAAGTATTCTAGATTTCAATTTTAATTCCCTATGGGAACAAATAAATAGGAAGGAAACATAGTATATCTCCGGATACATTTATTGTTCTTAATAATCTAGCTAATTAAGATGCAACTTGAAATGGGAAGTTGGTGTTCAAAAAAAACCGGTGTGAAACAAAATGGTATTTTAAGGCCGGGAAACCCAACAATGACTTCGGTTCTAATACAACAATACCCAGAAGGAGTGTAGTGGATAAATAAGCTGAGAAATGGACGATTAACCATTGAAATACAAAAGACGTGTTACAAAACGCAAGTTTAAACAAGCCATTGTTTTATAAATCTCGAGAACTACAGACCAACTATTTTAGTATTTATCAAAACCGCTATCAAGATATTTTGAAACAGTAACGTGGGTAATTATATAACATGGCCAATTGAATCAAAAAGAAATTTTCGAAATCCAAGTTTTGGCCAACAGCTGTTAAATTTAAAATTGCTTTCTTCTTTAAAAAACTTTTTGCCTAATTATCATCCTACAAACTTAATTTTCCAAATAACTATCTGGGGATATTATAAAACATAAGCCAATCAACAAAGGACATCGGAAAATAAACCTTGTGAAATCGGCTGAAACAAAACCATGTCCTAATGTTCTTTAGAAATTTTTTTATGCCGGTTATTTAAAAATTAAAGCCTAAATATTCTATATAAACTGAACAACTAATTAAAATGATTCCTCAACATCCATAAGTTAATATACACCAAATTTCCATTGAAAAGCCAGAAACAAAACCCATTTTCCCTAGATGAAAGAATTTCTTTTCTGAGTGAAATATTTAAAATTTTAAGCCATTATTCGCTGTCTGATATGAAGGCAACAAATTTAATCCCCTCGAAAGGCAAAAGGTTAAATTCACTTAGTTCAATTTTCGAAATAAATAAACAAACTTTGCAGAAGAATTAATTAACTTTCATTGAATGATCTTAAATTGTAGACTTATACCACAATTGTCCGAATCATGAAAATTTTTTACCAAAGGCACCACAGCCGCTAGCTTCAATTGGGTAATTTCCGTAATCTTTCCCTATTCGGGTATTTTTGCTTTAATAAAAATTCTTAGATGAACATTATTCTATGGCTATTTCTTTTTTTACCATACAAATCAAATATAACTCTTCCAAATCCCTAATTTCGATTAATATTGGTACCTTTCGATATTTTTGTAACTGGTTTTTTCATCCCGTATAAATTTTGCTTTTACTAAAATTTCCTGGAGAAATTCTAGATGACAATTTTTGGCTTTTGGGGCCATCCAATAAAAGTATTCTAGATTTCAATTTTAATTCCCTATGGGAACAACTAAATAGGAAGGAAACATAGTATATCTCCCGGATACATTTATTGTTCTTAATAATCTAGCTAATTAAGATGCAACTTGAAATGGGAAGTTGGTGTTCAAAAAAAACCGGTGTGAAACAAAATGGTATTTTAAGGCCGGGAAACCCAACAATGACTTCGGTTCTAATACAACAATACCCAGAAGGAGTGTAGTGGATAAATAAGCTGAGAAATGGACGATTAACCATTGAAATACAAAAGACGTGTTACAAAACGCAAGTTTAAACAAGCCATTGTTTTATAAATCTCGAGAACTACACCAACTATTTTAGTATTTATCAAAACCGCTATCAAGATATTTTGAAACAGTAACGTGGGTAATTTATTAACATGGAACTTCAGAGTGAATCCAAAATAAAAGGGTGTTGCAGTGTCCAGTTTTGCCAAAACTATATAGATTTAATGTCTTCTTTAAAAAACTTTTTGCCTAATTATCATCCTTAAAACTTAATTTCTCAAATGACACTATTTGGGAAATTATTAAAACCAAAGCCAATTGAACAAACGCGAATTCCATAAACCGTTGACAGTGAACCCGGTGTTAACAGTCTAAAACATGTAACCAATTTCTTTAGAATAATTTTCGTTTTTAACAAACCATTACTACCTTAAATATTCTAAAAACTAAAACTAATTAAAATGATTCCTCAACATCCATAAGTTAATATACACCAGAATATTTCCAGTGAAGATAAACGAATCAACCGTTTCTAAAGAATTGAAACGCATTCTCATCTGAGTAGAATTTTAAAATTTAAGCTATTATTCGCGCACTTTTGAGACTGAAGGTCAAAATAATTTAAATCACCGTAGAAGATCACTAGGGTATAAAATATCATAGGATAACCTATTCTGAATGCTCAAGATAAAAAAGGCATATTCTTTAAATGAAATAATGTCAACTTTCATGTTGATATGATCTTTACTAGATTCTTAATTTCATAACCGCAATTTTTCCAGTAAGGTCCGAAAATTATCTACCGTAAGGACTACATTGCCCTAGCTTAATGGACGGTACTTTCGTAATACTTTCTCTCCAATTATGAGTTTTCCTTGATTTGAAATTAACTAGTAGGACATTATCAGTTTTCTAATTGTAGTATCTTTTTTAGCGCAAATAACCAATTCTATCTTCTGGTTCTCAATTAGACAATACCATTTCAGTAGTAACATTGCTAAATTGTGGATGGATTAGTTATCTTTGTTTCCTAATCCATATAATGTTTCCTTTACTAAATTTCGTGTAATTATTTACATGGACATTGACATGATTTTTGTTGTTTTGGATGATACCATGATAGAATTTTCAGATTTCTAATTGAGATTCCTCGAGGAAGATCATACTAATAAGGAATGACAATAGGTACTCTATTACGAGATTACTATTGTTAATTCTCTGAACTTAAAATGCAGATTACCTTTAATAGACAGAATAAATCGTGTTTGAAACAAATAGTAATGTGTGGTGAAACTGCTATTGTATTTTAAGCCGGAAATCTACAACAGATGACTTCGTTTAAGGAATGACCGAACAATAACACGAGAAAGGAGATGACTGGCATAAATAATGTTAGCGATGGACAGATTCAACCATGAAAGAACGAAAAGGGATCGTGTTCAAACAAAACCCAAGTATAGATACAGTCACTTGTTTATAAAGTCTTTGTGAAACACAACCTATTGATTCATCGTATTGTCAAAACCACAATATAATATTAGAACTAGTTGGGATAATTATAAAACATATACAATGAACTTCAGAGTTGATCCGAATAAAAACCGTTTGCAGATATCCAGTTTTGGTAACAGTTATTAAGTTATTTATAAATTGTCTACTTTTTTACATAAACTTTTTACACAAATTACATTGCTGCCTAAAATTAATTTATCTATTTAATCTACTTTGTTTACTAAATCAGTCTTCTTTGAATAGAAATATACTAAATATCACCTTATCTATCATTTTCCTTTACTGACTTTTAGAATCGTGGAATATTATCACTGGCAATGATCGTTAAAATATACAAACAAATCTCGCGTACACACTAAAAAGGAACGGTGATCCAGACTCTGCGATTAACGGGTCGTGTTTACGACCCGATTATAGTAGTTCTAAATCCTGCCGACAGATGTCACTATCTGAATTGGCAAGATCTATTGACCGATAAGCCAGTAATACTTGTTCTTCTGAACCTGTCTTCTGCATTTGATACAGTTGACCATAATTAATTTTTCTGTAGATTGAAAGACATGTTCGATCTGTGAGGTAAAGTACTTGAATGGTTTCGATCCTATCTGGAACAACGATCCCAGAGAGTGTCTGTTCGTGATATTTTATCCGATGTTCAATTTTGTTGTCTGGTTCATTTCTTGTTCCTCTTATTTTCACAATATATACCAGTCCTCGTGAGATTACTGCGCTGCTATATAGCGTTAAATATCACTTGTACTATTATGGCACACACGTGTATATTTCATTGGATCTTGACAATGAATTAAATTTTTTCCTCTTCCTTGAATAATGTATAACATTGTATTGCTGATATTCGGCTATGGATGACTCAAAATCTTCTATGACTAAATGGTTATAAAACAAATATTATATATTTGGCTTCACCACATTGCGTTCAATCCCTAACGCCACCAGCATTACAGATGGGTGCATATTAGATTACCATTAATGGGTCAGTAAAAATCTAGGGGTAATTTTAGACCAATGTATTATCATGTATGAACATGTCACATCAGTATGCATAGCTACCTAATAACACCACTGTTTAAAAGCATTCTTAACACAAGAAGAACTTGTAACTGTGATCCATGCCTTTGTTACATCTCGTACAGATTATTCTAACTCCATTTTATAGGGCATATCTGATAATAACACCAATCGCCTTCAACGAACTCAGAATAGTGCAGCTCGCACAGTGACAAATACTGTGTGAACTGGTGTCCATTAGAAAGTCATCCAGAAAACTTAGGTCATCCAGTCAGAAATTATTACAGGTGCCAGTATCTCGGCCCAAGTCTTATGATGATTGTGCGTTTAGTTTTGCAGCCCCCACTTTGTGGAATAGATTACCGGCAGATATTAGATATGCGTCTTCTCTTGAAACTTTAAAATCCGTTCTCAAACACACCTATTCAAGATTGCTTTCACAGATAAATAATTATTATCTTTTAAATCTCTTATAGGTTTTTAACAGACATATTATTTGGGGTATTATTATAGTACATATTATTTATACAGCGCCTTTGAATGTTTCCTGCCGGTAAGGGTGCTTTATTAAATATATATTATTATTTTTAAACTATTACTATTATTATTATTATTTATGTTTCTATCCATCGAAATGCGTAATCTGAAACTTGAGATAATATAGAGACATTGGTATTTAATTGGTAGGCCACATCAAAATAGTCACGAAAAATTAGTCTATTGGTTCATGGTAATGTTCCTCTCCACGGAAATATGTCGTAATTGTTTTGTAATTAAATAATTATTACTATTGTTACAATATACAAAAGTATATATGATTGTATATTTATAGTACACTGTTTTTCATTCATACACACTTACATATCACTTCCCTGCAATATTCGTATTTGTCTTCTTTCGTTTCTGTTGTAATAATTATGTTTTCCTTTATTCCGTCTATTTCCGAGTTGTTCTTCCATTGCGTTGTGTAGTCCATGATGGTGCCTTTCCGTGGATGGTTGTTAAATTAGCCCCCTTGATTTGTAGTTGGGCTGTATCCTGAGTGTCTCGAGAGAGATGGTACTCCAAAGGGGTCACATATGCGAATAGGAAATCCGATGATTTTTCATCCTGTACTAATCGTGTCGAGAACAAGTGCTTCGCCTACAGACAGTCATTTCCTCGGGGGAGTAGAATCTGATGTAGTGTTGTCACGTCCTTACCTTCGAGAAGAAAAGCTAAGGCATGGCATATGGGATTTTGACGCCCCTAAAACACATATTTACACACTAGCATATCATTCTAGTTACCATATATACAACTCTATTACAGAGTCGTGTCCGTGAGATCAGCAAAATGTACATCTTATCTATAACTGAATAATATTTTTTTAAACGAAAGTATACCCTGACTTTATATACCTGTATATTATTTAGTCTTTTCACTTAACTCAGTATATACTTTGTCTACATACTTACACATATTTGTATACTAATATACATATATATTCATATACATACACATTAAAGGACATATATTCATGCTTTAACATAGATCAGCCAAATAGGTATACATCCACATGCCTGCATATACATATAGACTTATGAATACTTGTCAATTTTCATTTATATATATATATATATATATATATATATTTTATTTGTGTGTTGTGTGTGTGTGTGTGTGTGTGTGTGTTTGTGTGTTTGTGTGTGTGTGTGTATTTTTTTTTAAATGTTACATATAATAAAGGCGTGGGCTCAGGTTTTCGTGATGTTTATAATTCTTCCAGAATTATGATCAAACGACTACTACCTAAATAGAAAACAAATTTTATATATTAGTACATATATAACGCAGCTATAACTGGAAATAAAGCATATATCAGTACATATAATATCTATTATGATAATAATTCTAATACCTCCGACAATAACAGAAATAATAGTATTTTCACTCAGCCCAAAATAGCACGACTAGTTTCGGTTATAAGAAACCTTTATCAAGTGCATGTGTCTAAAGTATTTACTTTGCCAGCAATATTTATCCCAAAGAATTCCCTAGCTAGTTTTAAATTTCAAACCAGAATCTAGAAACTGTTAACCTTTGTAGCCTTTGTCTAGAACGAAGCGCTGTTACTATAATCAAAACAACTGTTTTGATTAGAGTAATTGAAAATAAACCAACTTTCCAATAAACCAACTTTCCAATTTTTCTTTCATAGCTGTAAAGATACAAAAAACACACATATTAATAGTAATTACTGTGTGTGTGTGTTTTAGGGTACATAGTAAGCAACAGGCACAAGCATCAACATATTAAACATCCTTCGAAACCTACCCCATAAATTAAATACAACTATACATACATTAATCTAAAAAAAAAATGTTCCATACCTCCACATATTGATAGATGTGTACGTATACCTAAGCATGTGTCTGGTCTACTGTGTGTGTGTGTGTGTGTGTTTTAAAGATAGTTAAGGGGTTGGTTATACTTTCATTCAAACAACAATTATAACTCCAAACTGTTTTTTTTTTAAATATTTAATTGCAAGTATAATTAATTACCGTTAAAATTAGAGAAAAAGGGAAGAAAAAATATTTCTAAAATAATCCAGAAGAGGATAATCTAAATATAAACAAGAAACTATTTTTAAACAAAACCAGGCTTTGTGTCGAACACTAGGGCCCAAAAAATTAAGCCTAAAATGGAAAAATAAAATATTAAAACACAGTATGAATAATATAAGCATAAATCAGAATAAATTCAGATTAATACTAAATCAGCGATATAACACGACTCAACCCAATAGCAACGACCGGTTTCGACCTATTCAAGTCTTCATCAGGTTATAGAATGTCTAACGTTACTATAAGGCTCGATGGGACTTTATCATTCCTTTTTAAATTCTTTGGCTATTTTGTGAAAAAAGGGTGTGTTTTTCGTTGAGTATTATATCATGTTTTTGTTTGCAGTATTCGAAAAAGAGGTGACGTATGGTTGTGTTAATTAACCCCGAAATGTTGACAGCAATAACAGTAAAAGTAGTAATTTATGGTTAGGAATTGTATTCGAAGTTTCTGTTATTTGAGTACCCTTTTTTATAGGTTTGGCTATCGATATATCTCTTTTTTTCTTTCTCCATTTCGTCTTTTTTTTGGAAGGTAATTATTGTATTGTTTTCGCGGAAGGAAAACTTCCACTTCCATTTTATCACAGGGGGTGTCCTCCTTTTTATTTCCTTTTCGTTTTGACCCTCTTCGTCCCAGACGGTATATCTATTATTAGTTTATCTTCGGATGACGATATATCTTGTGGTTTGTCTGTTTCTTCTTTGTTTCATTGTGTTGTGTTTAAAAAAAAAGTATTTGTTCAAAGGGTTTACATGACATCTTCGTCCATATCGTCTTCCTCGTTGGGCATGGGGGGTTTCCAGTCAAGGCTGCCTTATCCCTGACATTCAACGTCTCTACGACCTAATTCGTATTTTAATTTCCATTTTTTGAAACAGTTTCGAACTTTCCCTTTAAAATTGTTTACGACAACTTCACCTGTTTGTTAGCAGCTTTAGTTTGCTTTAATCGGTACGAAGCGTTAAAATCATTCGGTATTTCTCGAAAGTGGCCCTAAATGTTCTAATTCTGCCGCAGGAACTAAATGTATTAGGGGAAGTCCGAAGTCGAATAGGTTGTTTGGCTAACCTTTTGTGTCAAAGCGTACCTTCAGCATCCTTTCCCCTGCAATTTCCTGTCGTTTCCAATCATCGCATTTTAAAGGGAAAGTTCTCCTTTGTCCTGTTCAAATCCTTCCCAGAAGAAGCCACCTGTCAAACGCACAAAAACCGGTGCACGACATTTCGTCGTGGAAAGACAACTCGTCGAATGGACTTTAATCGAAAAATAATTTTGGAGGTGCAACACGTCGTAGAAAGGGATTTTCCTTATTCCAATATTTACGCCTGTATAAAAGAGCACAATTTCACATAGTATATCGAGTTACGAGCTTCTCTGAGTACGCACACTCATTAGGAGTAAATTGG
>JAODUP010002087.1:0-16736 GCA_025642065.1 Paralvinella palmiformis | reverse complement strand
CCGGAAGTCGTGTACTCATATCCGGCTGTTAAATTCAAAGATAGACAGTATCCAGATCCGATATGAGAGAGCGTATTCTAATGGACATCGGACATTCCGTTATAGTCATCGACATGTATTACGAATACGCTTGTAGGAGAGCTGATGAATTAGAAAGATTACAGGATGATTTGATGGAAAGGGGATTGATATCTGAACAAGATGAATCCGATATGGATCACAGCGATAGATAGCCGATATTGTACTGAACTTTATTTATTTATTCTTTCATAATTAAATATTTAGTTATACATTCGCTCTTTTGTATTCTATTGTGTGAATCTATTTACTGTTGGTTGACACAAAAGTATTAAGCATAACATTTGTCTAAACTATTAGTTATTCGGGGAATAAAATAAGCAATACCGTATGTATGAAAGCTGTCAATAAGACAAATACCTGAGTAAAGCGAATTTCAAAAGGTGGATTAATGTTTTTGCGGATCTCGAAGGATATTTCAACCTTTATTTATTTTTTGGCCGACTTATTACTTCAGTATGGCTATATTAGTAAATCTATATTATCATATTATTTATATTATCATATACGTATAGAACAAGGTTTTTATTAATAAATACTAGCATATTAGAATATTGTATCATAATATCGTTATTGAATGACTGATGTATATTACTGAGAGCACATGATTGTGTTTGGTACATAATACTCTTATGTATCTCGTTGGGTTCTCACTGAAATGAATATTTGAATGACTGCTGCTAGTAAGGCCCTTTAATAAATAATAATAATAATAATAATAATAATAATAATAAAACAACAACAACAACAACAACAACAAACTTCCAAAGTGCCAATATCCTGGAAGAGAGTCGAGCTCAGTGGCATACCTAATACAGGGGGTGGTTAAACTCATAGTCAAGCTACGATGCAAAAGTCATCATCAAATACTCGTATGCAGTGAACCCTTAGGAGGGATAAGAAAGTCAGGGTACATTTTAAAATGGTGATGGAAAAAAGCTATGCTATTTGATGACTTAACATATTCAAGGACTGAATTCCAAAACAGCAACTAAAAAAAGGATGAGTGCCAGCATGTATTAACACTGGTAACAGACAACAAATGAAAACCAGGTAAACGGAGCTCTCTGGGCTTGGGTGATACAGAAAGATTTCAAATAGATACGCAGGTTATCTAGGGAAAAGAGTTCGGTAGGCAATGGTACAGAGTTTGACAATGATGCGAGATTGAACAGGATGCCAGTGAAGAGATTTTAGGAGTGCCACAGAATGAGAAAACCGAGGAGACAACCCTTGTGCTAAGCAGTTTTCAACACACTGAAGTTTTGCAATATCTTTAGAAGCGATCTTATAAAGAAGAAAGAGGTTACTCACAGTGTGTGAGTGTGTTATATTATGATTAAGGATGGTCGTATGGAAGAAAAGAGTAAGTTTGCTGGTTCACTTGATGTACCTATAATAATAAAATCTGCATTGAGCCTAAGTCCATTGTTTATCTTCCAGTCATAGCTATCACTGAGACAGTCACCTAGCATGATTATCTAATTTGTGGTTGTGAATAAGAGAGCTTAGAGGTGTAGCATACTGTATTATCTGGAAAACATCATATAATATACATATTAGCTGATGATAGAGATTATCTCTAACATAAATATCGTAATAATCTCGCCTCAATACCGCTATAATTAACACACCGTGTGTGTGTGTGCATGTATATATATATATATATATATATATATATATATATATATATATATATATATATGATATGTGTGTTGTGTGTGTGTGTGTGTGTGTGTGTGTGTGTGTGTGTGTGTGTGTGTGTGTGTGTGTGTGTGTGTGTGTGTGTGGTGTGTGTGTATCAGCTGGATTAGGAGGCATAACAGTTGATTAATGTACTGATTGTTAGTAATCATTGACTGTTTAGGAACATTTACTTAAGTCTGCTTATTATATTACACTTTAAAAAGTGGATTTGTGAAATATATATATATATATATATATATATATATATATATATATATATATTATATATAATATATATATACCGTGGCCTCGCCATCCGCCACCCGCGAACAGCCGCCAACTACACCTACCGCCAACCTTTGATAAAGACCCGATTTCCTGCCATGACACTGCCCCTGTATATCCCTATACCACCATTATTCATCCACTTCCAGTACTTACGCAATAAGAATGGACCAGTTGCCAGTTCATGTAGTTTGCCCAACTTTTCACTTAGTGCAGCACCATTTTCGCAATATCAGGTGAGGTTGGGTAACGAGAAACATATAAAGTCTACAATTTAGATCCGGTACGGAATATATAAGCATATTTCTACATTTTCTTTTCACCAGACTGGCTCCAGATATAGGGAAACATATGAATCTGAAAACAGGAGCTTTACTAAGAATATTCTCGCCGCCCTGTTAATGATGGAAAATATATGCGGAGATCCTGGAGATGGCGGATAACCGTGTTTGTTTACAATTATTAATCGCCTGTTAACATCAAAGACATGTACTTAAAACGAAAAGGAAACATATTTTCTATTAGATTGTTACAAGACATTTTCAGTGTTGTCAATCCATCAGTCTGTCAAAACATATGCCACTAGCATAGGGGGGGGGGTCTGAAGCAGTTTAGCAGAGGTTCGTATAAAAATATATATTCAGACATAATTTCCATTTGTACTGGTATGTTTTCCCGGCTGGTCAACATTGAGCACCGATGATGACAAACATTATCCCACACACACGTGGATATCTGCCAACGCCATTTATCACGACTCATCACAGCGAATGGCGGCCGGTCCGAATCACTTATCTTATCTTGTTTAAATGCATTTTCACGATAGAATTGCCGAGTTTACTGGTACAATGTAGTGCGTGTCAGGTTGATATCGAACTCGGAAAAGGGGTGTATTTTTTTCTACATGTACGTATCGCTGTCTGGATAGATCTGGGAGCTGAAGCACCCCCAGAATGTTTGTCCAGATTTGGCAACTGAGCCCTAACATTCATTGCCGTATTACTCCCCCCCCCCTCCCCGCTATTTTGCCACACACTGACCGTGAAATGTTCCTAGTAATCTGTGAATTGATTGACAAACCATCAAGGTGATGACGGTGATAGATTAAATAAAGTGATAGTTGGCGACAACAAAGAATCAAAAGCCACGTGTAAAAACCTACCCAAGGCTGTCCCATGAAACGCCTCCCCCACTCTAATGCCACTCCACCACAATGACAACTTTTAACCAAGTTCCAAAGTTGGCATGTACAATATTATTGTTCCCGCTCAATCCAGCACACACCTTAACTTCCGTTAGACCATACAACCTATAAGGCGTATCGCATTACTCAGACACACATCCATCACGTCCTGCCAGGTCCCCATTTCTAGCTGAGATAACTAGTCCCCACATGACAGTATTGCATCTCCGGATACTCGAACCAGCAACCACCTTTGGTTACGAATCCTATACGCTCTAACTAACTGTGCCATCACGGCTCAATTCTGTGTCGTATGATGTCACTGATTTGGAATAGAGACAAGAAGTTACTGAGGTACAACTAAACAGCAACAAAACCGAGTTACTTGTATTAGCCTCATCCTATTTAAGCAAACACTCTAGTGACTTTCAACTTCACATTTATAATAATTGGATCTCACCTAGTAACTCTGCCAAAAATCTTAGTATACTCTTCGATCAACATCTAAACATGGAGACTCATGTGGCTGGTATCTGCAAGGCGTCCTATTTTCACATACGGAACATTAGGAGCTTGAAGTCCATACTTACCCATGATGTACTTATTTCTGTGGTCCATGCCTTTATTACATCACGGTTAGATTACTGTAATTCCCTTCTTCTCGGCATATCTGATAAATTGCTTCAAAGGTTGCAACGGATTCAAAACATCGCATCTAGAATAGCCACAGGGTGTCGGAAGTATGATCACATCACTCCAATATTGAAGGAGATTCACTGGCTTCCAGTAAATAAACGGATTCAATTCAAGACACTAATGATCACATACAAGGCGTTAAATGGTCTAGCACCGATATATTTGACATAATCTCAAATGGCACCACTAACATCTATCTTAAAGCAACAACAAAAAACGACAAACATTAATTAAACCCAACAAAGCTCGGATAATTATATATTTCATTAACAAAAGAAGTTATTAAATGATATAATGTTGTTTTCTTTATATGTACAGATCCATACACCCCCTCCCCTCCATACACCCCCTCCGAATTATATAGGATATTTATCGTGTTCGATCTAATCTATCTACGGAAATTGGAAGGCTTCCATTAATCCCGAATTACCGTTTCCTTGAAGACACTCACAACGCGCTTCCGGGATCCCGATCTTATTTATCCGAGAGTCTAACAAATCTACTAATGTTAGTTGCAGGGAACACCGCAGTCTGGTGATGTTAGTATAGATACTAAAAGAACAAAGAACTCATTATAAATAATGTTTATATTATCTAACGAAGATGAAACCATTCCTCGGATATTTATGTCTAAAGAAGAAAATGTGTTTAGTTTTAATCATTTTTTAACATTAACCATCAACACACAGACACACAGACGCGCGCGCACACACACATATGCACACATACACGTTCCCTTACACACACACAAACACAAACGCGCCCATACACCACGGTTGGGGCGATTACAAGATCAAAGTAATCGATTACGATTACTTGAGAATGCTATGATTACGATTACATTCATTCTGAATGTAATCGATTACGACCAGGATTTCACCGTGTATAGCACAAACATGTATATGATTCTTCATCAATATTCACTCAGACACATTTTATGGTGTGATATTGAAATAAGAATTGTACAACCGATTTTGACGCTATTAATTAGTTTTAACTTTTCTGAGATCAATATACACAAAGGATGCATTTGCCAATGCCTACACACGTATTTATAGCGATAAATGAGATTGGTGCAAACTGAAATTAATGCAAACAATATAAATGGAATTGTTTGAATATTTTAGAAATATGTATTTAGTAATGAAATGCATCATGTGTGGCGTGACAGGGTATAATATATTATTTAAGATATTTAGAATTTAGTCAAAGCCCCAACTCCGACTTCATCTGTAACTTGACCACCTCTGTAAATGGAACATTTTGTACGGTCTTAAACTATTGCTTTTTTAAGTTTTTTTCTTCTTCTATAACTCGGCCACCTCCCAACTCCGTACTTCGACCTTTGATCGCCATCTAATGCCCACGTCTGTCGACCGGGGGCCCCCCTTCCTTTTTGTTTATTTGGGGGAGTATCCCCAGGCTGTCGCTTGTTTGGCACAGCCTCTATGGTGGAGTCCTTCTCCGTAGAGTTTCTGTATCTGAAAATGACTTTGTAAAGTTCCGGTCCCGGACGTACCGGTGCCGAACCTTTAAAAAAAATTTTGTGTGTTTTTTTTTTGCCAGATGTAGGGATCTTTTTTAATTAAGGGTATTATTATGTGTGGCGTGGCTGTGACTTTGGTTTTAAAGGGCCTTTTCTGTTGGGGTTAGGTTGTGTTGTGCCGGAGTTAAAAGTTTTTTTAAGAGGTTGTCGGCAGGCTGGAAAGGGGGAAAATTATTAGATAGTGGACGGGGTCGAAGTTTTGATTGCAATGTAAGCAGGTTTTATTTTTTGGGGCCCGACAAAGCTTTTTGTGTGCACCCAGCAGCGGGGGGGGTATTTTGGTCTGCAAATTCTGTTATTTATGATGTGAATCCCGGGGCACAATGGTTTTATTGTACCATGTACTTAATTTGGCTGTGTCTTGATTTGGTGTTATTTGTTTGTGAAGATATTCTGTTTTTTGTGTTTGTAGGCACCTGGTGTCTGTTCTGTGTGTAGGATGTTGGTTAGGTTAGTGGCTTCGTTGGCCAGAGCGTCGGCCCCGTTCATTACCCTCGATATTTGTGTGGCTGGGAACCCAATGTAGAGTGGTTAGACTGCCACGTTGGCTTAATGCAGAGGCGCAGTTAATAATTTTAGTTGTGATTTCTGGATATGTTCGTTTTTTTGTTTTTTGCCAGGATTTTGATGGCTGCCATCGAGTCTGAGTGTATGATTGTGTCTTCGTGTCTGTCTTGTGCCTCCCGCCATGCGAGGGCGGCGTTATGGCGTGAAGTTCTGCTAGAGTGATTGGTGTGTGGTCGGGGAGTCTTCCACAGGGATTTCGGGTCTCCCCCCACAAAACGGGCCCCAGGCAGTTTTTTCCCCCCAATCCTGGGTCTCTGTTCAGGGAAGAGATCCTGTCCGACGCCTCAGTGAATGCCCCTTGTGGGTCTTTGGTTTTTTATTTTCTGTTTACGATAATGATGGTAAATGGGTAGTCGCGCCATGGAGCAGTTTCCTTGGCATCCGGAGGGTGGATTGCTGGAATTCTCATGTCCCTTTGAATAGCAGCTGCTTTCATGGCCCAGCTTGACCGGGGGCCAAGATGTAGCCTGGTTTATGTTCACTAACGCACGCGTTAATTTAATTGGCTGCTTGCCACCCGACTCTTGGCCAATCAGGATCGTTTGAAGCTGTAGTTAAAACAACAGCGTCAGAAAGAAGCCATGGACGATTACTGACTGTGTGACTAGCTTGGGTTTGACTGTGTGAAAACAACACGAGCTAATCTGAAATGCCTGTTTTCTATGACTTAAAATAGGGAGAACTGTTTCGATCAAAACATTTTCCATTCATCTTCATAGAACCAATAAAATGACAAATCATCATGTGTTCAAATATGACAGCAAATTAAATGGATAAATCAATTCTATTGTTATATTTTACCTTACATACGAAACCATATATTTGGCATTATATAACATGGTAAATAATCAAATACATTGTGTAATCAGGAAAGTAATCGCTGATTTACAATGTAATCTATTACGATTACGGTAACTTTGCATCTGGGGCGATTATGATTACAATAACCCCAACGCTGCCGTACACACACATACGCATACACACATACAAAATACACATATACGCGCTTACACACATATGTACATACACACACCAAGATGGATTAATAATTACGACAGTGTCTACAATATCAATATATTTATTGTTATTATCACAATCTGCATCACAACCAACACAAAATATATAATAATAGATTTTTGTTCAATTCTATAGTTTTTTCACGTCTTTTAGCGTTTCTCGGCAACGTCTCGGGAAACGCTTTAAAATATTGTCCTCTTTGTAGACGTTTCTTTAATATTTCTTGAACAGTGTAATTTAATCATACAAAAGAAAAGCTCGAATATTGTTTAGTTATTAGTGTTTTATGAAAGAAATAATAACATATGACAAAAAGGTTAAATAGTGACGAGTATTGAAGTTAAAGTTGGAAAGTAAGATTTTATAAGACTCTCTTCCCAAATATATAAAATTCGGTTTTGTGGACAATCATACACAAAACATCATAAATCTGCATCGTTTTATGTAATAACATGGTACATCATTTGGAGCAGTGAACCCGTAAAAAACTAATGACCTAGACCAAAAAAAAAACAAATTTTAGGGGAACGGGTGATTTTTTCCCCATCAGTTTAAATTTGAGCCAACAGGCACAGCCAATCGCTAACATCTGCAATAGTTAAATATGAGGACGTCAGACATACTAATTACTTTGATATATGAAACGTGACAATATTGTTATGAATCTTGTTGTGGCTATTCTGATTGTTGTAGTTGCTGTTGCTATTGTTGTTGTTGTTGTTGTGGTGGTGGTGGTAGTGGTGGTCGTAGTCGTTCATGTGCCATTTCCAGCAGTAGATCTAAATCCAGATAATGCATATAATTGTCAATTATGTTATGTATTAATATTTTATTTAGCTCTTTTAGGCGTTATTTTGATTAATTCTTGGCTGTGGTGTATTCCACAAAGCATGGATTTGTATGGATAATAGGGAATTGTTTATATTTAGAATCTTGTTGTGGCTATTCTGATTGTTGTTGGTGTTGTTGTTGTGGTTGTCGTCGTTTATATGCCATTTCCACTATCTTTACCGATTCAGATATAGTCACCTTTTCTTAGATAATAAATAGCGTGGTTTGAGAAACATTACAATGATTTCTTATTAACAATGTTGTTGTTGTTGTTGTTTTTATCATCGCTATTGCTGATACCCTATTTCTACCAGCTTTATCGAACTTGTTCCAGATCAATTCACCTTATCTTAGATACTAAATTACCTGATATTGGAAGTATTATAATGTTTCTCCCGTATACGGTATAAACCACGGTAATAACCCAGTTTCTCCTGATACGGCAGAAATACATTCTGCCATGGGTCAATCCTATCGTCTATCTGTCAGTGGTTATATTTTAGGAATCCAGGACAATTCCCCACTCGGACAATTCTCCAGTGGATAATAACCCACTGGACATGCTGTTATTGTTATTGTTGTTATTGTTTTGTCATCGTTGTTGTTAGTGTCGATTTCTACACGTTTTACCGATCAAGTTCTAAATCAAGTTATTTTAGGTTAAATATTAAATTACACGAGATGGAAAGCGTTACAACGATTTCTTATTATTAACATTCTCAACGTAGTAGTTGGTCTAGTTGAATGATAAATAATTTCTCCAGATTTAGCTCTTCTAGTTCTAGGTCAAGTCACCTGAACTGAGATAATATCAACCTGTCACAGTAAACCAAATAGTGAGAAGAAAGGTAATCGTATACTAACCTGAACAAGGATGACAATGACGAAGGTAGCGATGATGATAACCTTGTTGTTGAGGATAAACGTTCTGAGACGATCATAACAAGACTGTAAAAATAAGTTAAATACTAAATTTCCTTGGACACAAATACGTTTATGCTATTAAGTCAATTAAAATGACATCCTTCGAGTTAACAAACTTGCATATTATATTAATTTACCCCACAATATTTCTGTGATTTAATTTGTTTTAATTATTCCAACTTCCCTTTCATATCTGGTGATAATACTGGTAACATATCAACTAATTTACATTATTCTGGCATATTGAAATAGTTTTATTAATTGCCAGACTATCTGTTTATCTCCATCCAAAACAGTCAGAAGGTAGCATATTAACATTACCACGGTATTATATGTCCCAGTCTCCCTTGATGATAAGCAGTCGCTGGAGTTTATAAAGTCACCAAATAAAATGCCTTTAAATTCTTTCGTCCGTGAATCTCGTTTTATCTTACAACAGCTAAGGGGAAGCTTGGCAGAATCGGTGATACCTGGATATGTTTTATTCCAGTTTATCATATCATCCCAGTCTGTGTAAGAGGATACACCGCAGCAAACAGCCTATACCGGGAATATCATTTCATGTTACATGGGTTTGTAAGCATAAGTTGATTGATGAAGTTAAAATTAATTAATTAGACAGTTAATAGTGGAAGACTACTTTATATTGCGGTTACTCCAGTGTCTTAAGACTTGATAAATACGACAGTTAACATGTTAATATGTGTAAACATTATATATTATACATTATGCATTTACTCTATCTGTTTGCGTTCCTACGCGCGTGCGCGTTTATTGTTGCGCGTATGTGTGTGTGTGTATGTGTATGTGTGAATGAGTATGTGTATGAATATATGCTTATATGTGTATGTGTGTGTCCGTGGGTGGGTGCGTACGTGTGTATCCGTGGGTGCGTGTTTGCCCCAACTTTAAATTAACTGTCGCCAACAATTAAAACGCCTCAAGAATAGGAAGAGGCCAAAAGGCAGTTGTTAAACTATAAAGTGATATATATATATATATATATATATATATATATATATATATACATGTGTGTGTGTGTGTGTTGTGTGTGTGTGTGTGTGTGTGTGTGTTTTAGGGTACATAGTAAGAGGCAACAGGCACAGAGCATCAACATATCTAAACATCCTTCGAAACCTACCTCCATAAATCTAAATACAACTATACATACATTAATCTAAAAATAAAATGTTCCATACCTCCACATATTGATAGATGTGTGCGTATACCTAAGCATGTGTCTGGTCTACTCATCAGCCTGTGGGAACCAGCTAATTCGCTTTTCGTACGCGACAAATATGTCACGTCCACAGGAAAGCGGCTACATGCAGGCTACGTACAAAAAGCGGAAGCACGTAAAAAACATACCATTTGATACCACAGCTCGCAACAAACAACACGTGCGTGTGGTTCAATGGTGACTTGCTACATACATATCATAAACTATTTTGACACCACAGTTTACATTCAACAGTAATTTTCTGTGGTCCAAAAGAAACCTGTATATAAAACATTTCGACACCTCAGATGCTGACCTCAGCTTTATTCTGGGTTCGAATAACTAAATAAATCCTACCTATATGAACCATATAAATATCGATACACGTCCGATTAGTCTGGCGTCGAAGTTCTTCTCTAACCTAAGTGAAACGTCAGGCCTTTTATATACCCTCGACGTGTTAACAAACATTACAGTTTGTTCACCACAAAAGAATGTACACTAACTCAGTATGGACTCGCTGAAGTGATTTAACTAAAATAAAAACAAAGTAGCAATACCGCACAATGGATTATTACTGGACTAGAACGAAATATCGTCTCAAACCTGAGTAAAAACTATGATTTACTCGAACCTAACAGCTAACCCTTATACGTTTCCGTTCATCACTAAGGGAACGTTCATTCACGCTTAATTTAGAGTCCCTAAGTATATGCAGTTAGGTGTGATGTGTTCTAAATTAAAGCGCCTATCCACTTGATCTATTTGACCCATGGTCGAGAACAGCGGAATTCAGGCAGATCTCCGATACCGAGAATAACACGTCGGGATTATAATAGCTGTACATTTAACAAATTTCCTATATCAGTGTAATGTCTATGTGTG
This sequence comes from Paralvinella palmiformis, assembly GCA_025642065.1. Classification (NCBI taxonomy): domain Eukaryota; kingdom Metazoa; phylum Annelida; class Polychaeta; order Terebellida; family Alvinellidae; genus Paralvinella; species Paralvinella palmiformis. Next base: position 5,819 of record JAODUP010002087.1, on the reverse strand, counting down.
TGCGTGCATGTGTATGTGGGTGTGTGCGTGTATACGTGTGTGTATGTGTGTGTATGTCTGTGTGCCCGTGGATGCTTGCGTACGTGTGTCCGTATGTGTCCGTGTGTGTGTGCTAGTTGCATGAAATAGATAAAAGTACTACCTGAACCTGTACAGCATCCCAAGCGAGTTCTTTGGCATTTTGTGGAAAGATAATTTCTGGTGGTATTGCAAATTTCATACCTAAATAAATAAATAAACACTATAATAATAAATGTCACAAAATAGAGGAAAGTAGGCGTTAGACAATATTAATATAATAAAGATTCCTTATTAAATATTTCTAAAGTTGCAAAACGCTTACACTACTAGTATTAGTAAATAAAACAAAATGATTCTAACCTTCCATATAATTTTCAATCAGAGATAATTTAATTCCGTTTTTTATTTTAGCCTCGATTTTGTCAGAGTCCGCAGAACCGTAAATGGCAAGTATCATCTCAAGGCAGAGAATCCCCAGAACAAAGTAGGCGTACTGGATAAAAGACACACGCTGAATATATCAGGTAGGTGATAGTGAAGATACGTTATTTCAACATGAAATAACTATTAGTGTATTTTCAATATGAGTACATTTGGCTTATAATCATCGGAAACTCTCAGATCAATGAGTATCAATGAGGTGTTTTTCTGGCACGCTCAAAAAGAGCCGGATCTAGTAGTACAACATTCTTCATTTCTGTCATAACATTTGGGATAATATTATACTTTTACTAACGTCGTTCTCTTTCATTATTGACCGTTTAGAATGTATGTTATGAACCTATGGGTGTGTGTGTGTGTGTGTGTCTGTGTGTGTGTGTGTGTGTGTGTGTGTGTGTGTGTGTGTGTGTGTGTGTGTGTGTGTGTGTGTGTGTGTGTGTGTTTTAGCTGTGTATAATAAGGCACAGGCACAGAGAATCTCGATCCGTGAATTCAAACTCTGGACGTTTCTTCAGGGGACTGAATCCAGAGTGGCGACTTTTCTTGCTGAGACATGTGTAATGTCTCACCAGTCCCTAAGCCGCCAAGCAAAATCAAAATACGAATCACCTACAGCCGTGGAGTTTGGGAGTAGAACACCCAAGTCAGATCACGGCAGTAGTGAGAATGTTTAGCTTAATTATCTAAGCAGCCCTATTTATAGCTATTTTTTAATTGCTGTATCTTTCTTCAAAGCAATACTATATAAACCATATAACCCAATTGTCACTGTCTTCAAAGATCAGTTTTTACAACGGGCAGGCGTCATGAAGCGACTACTATTAAAACTGTTTATCTTAATTACTATTAAAAGACTGACATCTGCGCTAAAAAGACCGAATAGAGTCAACTTCCGTACTGTTTAACTATGCTTCTTTTCAATTGACCTTTATGTTTTTTAAATATTGTGTTTTAAATGTTTTTTGACGAATAGAGCTAATCTTGAATGTCATAGTACAAACTGGATTATTAATAAGTGTACTATTAATAGTAGTAGTAGTAGTGGTAGTAGTTGTAGTAGTAGTTGTATTAGTGGTTGTAGTGGTTGTTTGTTTTTGTTGTTGTTTTTGTTGTCGTCGTCGTCACCGTTGTTGTTGGTAGTTACTGTTGCTATTTCTGCTGTTCTTGGACGTGAAATAGCAACATAAATTGCAACTGTCATTGTCCATATCGATTGTATTCGTGTTGTTTTTGTTGTTGTTGTTGTCGGTGAAGCCGTTGTTGTTGTTGTTTTATATCTCACTCACCAGAGTCAGCAGAAGTGTTGATTTGCGTAATGCACCAAAAGTGCCCAAAAAGCCAATGGCCAAGATGATTATTCCAATAATAATGATAACTGTGGCATTATCCTTTATCAAACTGCTCAAGTCGATGCCATTCAGGATCTTCAAATCACCGAACACATCACTTACTTCATCCGTTATTATTGATGCCAATCCGTATATCAACTGAGGCTTGGCCAGTGCCATGATACCAATAATAAACAATAAACCGCCGCCAAGCTGAGGAACAATCATAACGGCACGAAATGTGTTTACTATTATCACATTTAATAATAGTAATAATAATAATAATCAAAAAGAGACACAAATTGGCAGATAATCTACTTACGAAGAAAGAGCCATTCAGCGCCAGTAGCAGTATAACCGCAATCATCATATTTCTTTCGGTGATTTTTCGAATAAAATTATACTTTTAATATCTGAAGAACAAAGCAGAATTCTTCTCGATTGGAGTCCTCATTCATCCAACTGCATACACATTTACAGACAAACAACAAACTCGGTGGAGATTTTGTAGTTAAGATTTCCATTGATCAAAACAAGCACGTATTTTAATGTTGCGTCCAATAGGGTGCTTGTATATAATTTCTAATCCGGTATTCCCTAACATTATCAGACTATTCTCATCTGACTCAAACTGGCTTGGGTTATATGATTTGCCTCCTCTGCGTGTCGCAACATTTGATTCAGATTCTCACCTGATATTCTCACCAGAAGAGTCTGAGATTTGTTCAACCTCGAATTGATTCAGCATAAAGGCAGTCATACACCGCAAATTAGTTTAAGTGAAATCAGCTTCCACATTCATAGAAATGTCAATGCTGCAATTTTAAGGCTGCTTTTGTGCATACTTTGAAGTATCGATGTCTAAAGGTATTGAGGCGAAGGATTTTGTTTCATAGATGGGTCAATCACCTGTAAGTGGATTTCTTGATACAGGCAGTAACGTTTTATTATTTTAGGTGTTATATGCAAACTATCCATGTTTTATACATTGCTAACTCTCTCATTGTAAAGAAGTCCCTATTCAAAGTAATACTTTCATATTCAACATTTTGGGCCAATCTGTAGGTTAATTTAATCCAGTACCCTTGTGTGGATTAATCTTCTTTTCCGAATAATTATTTTATGTCATATTTATTTTCTATCGCCATTTTATTTTTACTAATCAACAAACAACACCACCCTACCGACTATAAAAACGTTTAACAAGAGGTCTGTTATGTGAATTATACCCATCAGAGACGAAATAAAACACAAAAAGAAGCACCTATTGTATTACTTCTTGATATAACAAATATATAGATTATTAAGAAAATATTTATAAATTCACGTCACTTCTGTAACGTCTGTTCCGCGTCATATACTATTTGATGGGGGTTAAAACATTGTTGAAGATGAAGTTATACCCCTAAAAGTCTAATGTCAATAAACCTCTTCGTCGAACTCAGTTTAAGATAAACACCAACATTTCAGTGGAGAATATATATTTCATGAATAATCAAAGAATATTTTTAATTACTTATTTTTCATGAGACATGTGCTGTGCCCAGTCTAATGACCATGGTTGTCTGAATAGCAAAGGCTGACATTACATTTTAATTTCAAGATTTCACAGAAATCCAACGACATTTGGCCACAGTAGGCCCGTGAAAGATCTGGCTGTGCGGCAACCCATCACGGAGATAGCAGAGAAACTAACTCAAACGAGTGAAAGAAACCACTAATACACACACACCTCATCAGTAATTAGTCAATATCAAATTTCATTCGTTGAACTGGTTCCAAATTCTAAATAATTTGCTCAATAATCCGAAACAGACGTATCTTAGGTTTGAAATGTTATATATGTGTATCTTGTTAATCAAAAATTTAAAACAATCTAGATATTCATTGTCTCTTACTTTAATGCCACTTACTTAATAATGTCATATCATTTCAGAACAAATGACAAACTTCTGTCCAAAAATAAACCTCACACTCAAAACTCTCTGTCTTTCATTTAACTCATTCAGATGTAAGCCCTGAAATTCTTATTACATCATTTTTAAGCAAGAACTAATTAAGATTTATTATTTCATAATTTTTAATACACAAACACACCCAAATATATATATATATATATATATATATATATATATATCGTTGGCACTCTAATATCAGGGTGATTGAAGCACTAAAGTGTAACGTTCAAGTTAAAAATTCGAATGTGCATACAATAACAATTTTGTGTTATCTTTCCCTTGAATTGACTTCTCGGACATAATATCCCAGGCGTGATTAATCCCAACACACACACACACACACACACACACACACACACATACACACACACACACACACACACACAAGCATACACACAAAGACGCAATGAACTTCTGTAAATACGCAAGCACGCACCCAAATATGTGCACGTGCACGTATTCCTTACTCGCCCTTCATCACCATCGCCAATCACACACTTGAACCTGCCAATAAATTTAAATAGTCCCGTAAACTAATAGTAGTTCTTGTACTACAATTATTTACCAACCTTAATCTAAGGTGTGATCAATCGTGGAGACTTCAACACCTTAAGATGTAATATATCCGTATACGCTCTTCCGAAAAGCAGCCGACCAAGCCAGGCACCTACTTCGACTGTTGATGATTTAACGAAGCTAGAAATGGCCAGTATTAGCCTCTTTTAGTAGCTGTTGAGCAGCAAGCCGTGACTGCTTTTATACATATACAAAAAGATAGCGAATCTTTGTGTAACTACTTTGGGGTGTTTTGAGTATATCCTTTATTTAATGTAAACTAGAGTATCTAAAGTATTGGATGATAATTTCAATACATTTAAGCACCAGGCTTATAGACTGGTTGAACCAGATGAGACATATCGAGTAACATATTGCTGTCATACATCTTTATTTCTAGAGAAATATTAACCGTGTCACAGGTGACTGTTTGCGTTTTAGACTGATCCAAGAGTATGCACCAATGTGTGTTTGTGTGCGTGTATGTGTGTGTGTGTGTGTGTGATGTGTGTGTGTGATATATATATATATATATATATATATATATATATATATATATATGTGTGTGTGTGTGTGTGTGTGTGTGTGTGTGTGTGTGTGTGTGTGTGTGTGTGTGTGTGTGTGTTTGTATTAAGACACTGGCACAGAGGATCTTGAAGCATGAAGTCAAATTCTGGACGATTCTTCATGGGACTGAATCCAAACAACAAAAAGCGAATTACCTAAAACCGCGGAGTTTGGGAGTAAAACACCCAAGTCAGTTAACGGCAGTTGTTATAATGTTTAGGTTAATTATCTAAGCAGCCCTGTTTATAGCTATTTTTTCAATTGCTGTATCTTTCTTCAAAGCAATACTATATAAACTATATAACCCAATTGTCACTGTCTTCAAGGGTCGGTTTGTACAACCAAAACTTCCGGGTGCATGACCGTGGCCGAAATGTCCGTCTACCGTTAAAATTATGGTGCACAGACAAATGCTCACCGGACACATGGTCACCAATAAAGTGAGAAATATACTTTCTAAAATTATAATATTTACATTTTCAAACCAGACTTGCTGGGTGTGTGTGTGTGTGTGTGTGTGCGCGCGCGCGCATGTGTATGTACGTATGTATGTGTATGTGTGTTTAATCTTATCAGTTAGGATTACAAATGGTATTTCCTGGATTATCATTTGCTGTTGGAATTGTTCCTTGAGAGTAGAATATTTTAAAACGACTCTAATTGTAGCCAAAACCTTTTTCGATTCATTCTAATAACAATTACTTTTATTGACATTATTGGTCACTATTGTACCTATTTATCACAAGTTATGTATAAAATATGTAAAATAAGTTTGTATCTAGATCTATACGGATCACATTTAGCAGGTCACAATTATTAATTCTGAAGCGGAATATTCACGCATGCTAAGTGTTGGTACGCAGCAAGTAGTGACGTTCCACACACAACCGAGCAAAGCTTTACAAAATTACGCATATGTTAATAACGTCAATACACAACTTAGTCCGCG
>JAODUP010002085.1:0-16584 GCA_025642065.1 Paralvinella palmiformis | reverse complement strand
CACAATTCTTGGAATAATACGACTACACCTAACCAAAGTATTTAAGGTAGGAGCAGCTTTTAATACCCTGTCTCAAATATCACTCTCCCGGGAGAATTTCTCGGTGAATATTATACCAAGGTGGCTGTGTGTTTTCACACGCTTTATTTCAGTTCCATCGAGCTGGAGCTTGGCATAATTGATCCTGGTAACAATTAATTGTTTTGATTTGGCAGGACTAAATTTAACAGTCCATTGCTTAGACCAAGCATTAATCATTTCCAGATAATTATTCATGATTCTGGTAGCCTCTAAGGGGTCGGTCACAACTCTCATAAGGATGGTGTGGTCCGCATACAAATATATATCTGATCTGATATCATATATTATATCATTTATATAAATTAGGAACAATAATGGACCAAGTATTGATTCCTGAGCGACCCTAGCTTCAATTATGATCCAATCGGAGCTTCTGCCATTGATGACGACTCTCTCTTTTCTATTTGATAGATAATCATACAGCCAATCAATGAGTCTGCCACAAACACCGAGAGGTCTCAGTTTATGAAGAGGTCCAATGTGCCACACCCTATCAAAAGCTTGTGATATATCTAAAAAGGTTATGTACACACGAGAGCATTATACATTTGGTGTGTTACTGTGAGGAGCTGATTCATGGCGGGGGTCCTTGGGCTTAAACCCTGAATTACGCCATGTTAAAAGCGTATGTTTTTCACAAAAGTAATATAATTCTTTTTAAACAATTTTCTCTTGAAGCTTGCCGACAATAGAGAGTACTGATATTGGTCTGTAGTTACTCACAGTATGATGTTCCCCTTTTTGAACACAGGAGTGACGTTGGCTTCTTTCCATACTTTTGGAACTTTGCCAGTTTCAAATGACAAGTTTAAAATCTTACTAATAGTTCCTCCAATGGCTGCAGCAGTACTTTTTAAAAGTTAGACGCTGAGTAAGTCAGGACCATTAGCCTTAGATATATCTAAGATGGAAATGAGGTGTTTCACTTCTGCTGGAGATGTCGTAACACTCTCCAGTCTGTGAGGCGTGGTCATGTTTAGAGGTGGCAATGCACGTAGAATGTCATACAAAGTTGATTGTTTGGCAAAATACAGATTAAGTAAATCTGCTTTAGTTTTTGTATTAACTATTTCATTTCCATTTGTTACCAGTGTACTTATCGATGGTTTCACCTTAACACCCATGACATATTTAATAGTTTTCCAGTAATATTTCGGGTGTATATAGTCACACGTTAGCTTTGTCATGAGTTTATTATGATATTCAATCTTGGCTGCTTGTCGTATGAACTTTGCGTCACGTCTCCTCTCCCTGAAAATTTCATAATGAAATGAGTTTCGTGTACGCTGGAAAGTTTTGTGCCGTCTATTTCTAATTCGATCAGCCCCCCCCCATACACTCACGTGTAATATCTGGTTTGTCATGTTGTCGAATAGTTATTGTTCGATTCGGGATAAAGTATGATGCATACTGGAATAGTGTTAAATTTCTCAACAATTACATCAATATTCGGTTCATTAAATATATCTGTGTCCATATTATTGTGCAGAGTTGCATTTAGTCCTTCATAATTACCCTTTTCATAATCCAATATTTTACGAGAGTAATTCTTGTTATTAATTAAATCAAAGGCAAGACTACAAGCTATAATGCAGTGGTCCAAATTTACAATGGGTGGAGTGTCTGGCACATGTGACGGGAGACCGGGTGAATCCGTGATCATGAGATCAAGTATGTGTTGCGCATTTGTGTCATATCTTGTGGGTTCAGTAATAACCTGATTCAGGTTATAAGTGTTTATCGTATCATATAGTTTATGTCCCATTTCACTGTTTGAGTGGTTGTCGTTCCACTGGCGACATCGATCATTAAAGTCTCCCACCAACAAGAGATAGTCAGGATTTGTTTCTAGTGCGGACAGGAGTGTCTGCGATTACCCTGTGATACGGGAGGTCGGTAATAAGTACCTAACAGAATATGTTTTCTGTCTTTTAAGATTTCTAACCAGACACTCTCGCAGTCATTATGTTCAAGGTCTAGTCTGCGCTTGACAACAAGAGCACTAGTGACATAAACCGCTACCCTTCCCCCATGACGATTTCTGTCGTTTCTGTGAATGTTATAATCTGGGTTATCAACTGCTATATCAGGTATGGAATTGTCCAGCCATGTTTCGCTGATACAGACAATATCTGACTAAATAGTATGTATCACATGCGATTCGATTTCTTCAAAACACGTCTCATTATCATAAGTCCTCAGACTCCTAGCATTTATATGATATATGTCATTTGATTTCTTAGGGCGATTGGGACCAGGGTTAGGATGTACATCACCCGATAACAATAGTAACAGAATCAAGATGATATTTATACAGAATGCTCCGTTATACACTCATGGTGGATCATAGAAAACAGCAGCCGGTCGACAATGTTAATATAGAACTCAGAATGGTGACGACAAGGTTTAAGAGATAAATGTGGCACCTTACTGTTCGATGACAAGCACAGCACAACCCCAACATGCATATACAGTTCCCAATATACTTCCTTACTGACTTAATTTCGATACATCCGAAATTACAATTTACAACTATTTACATATCAGGTGGATAAAAGAAGTGAACATAGTTCATCAACTTAAGTGGTAGTACTCTAATATGTGACAGGAATAAAACAGTAAAAGGCATAAATTGATAAATGGAATGAACATAGTTCATCCACTTAGCTGGTAGTACTCTGATATTTTACAGGAAAAATACAGTAAAAGGCATAAGTTAAATCCATAATTGGGCCGATGATGGATAATGTCACAATATGACAGAATGCGTATGCATTTTACATTGATATTAATATTTTACGTGGACAGACAAGTCAGCGGAGATTGGATCAAGGGACATGCGTGTCTCCACTGGACAACACGCCGATTGTGCTGGGGGGAGAATTCCTCTTTATATACCTGTTTGGATGTATGGGAGGAGGTTTTTTAGTGGGGGATTGTTCTTAACTCAGCCAAATCAGCAGTGATTGGACCAAGGTGACTATGTGGGGTCTACCGGATAACAACCCTGACGGTGCTGAGGAGACAATGCCCTATATATATATATATCTTGATTTTTGTAGAATTATTGTGCTAGTGGTGGTAGTTCTGGGGAGTGGAGAGTTTTGAGGAGTGTATAGTTTTTGTACAGTTTCGAGCACAGGAATAAAGTAGATACAAGACTACATGAGTTCGGAGTTTTCAAATAGAGAAGTTAGCTAAGGCCGAGGTCCTGGAGCGGTCCAGCCGGCAACGTCCCGGATCTCGGTACTTTTCACCAACATTTATCGGAGGAGTAAAATAGCTGAATAAAGTGAGCAAGTTGTTTGTGTATAGAAGTGGATGTGTCGTATTAAAATAGAACGACGAAAAAGAACGTTTACCTGCTTAACTACCTGCTGCTTTCTCGACATTTTATTAATTAAAATTTGAGATGAGTTTGTATATTTTCACATACTTTCTCCACGTTTAGTGTACATCTTATGAGTCATAATGGGCATAATAGATAATTGACAGACCTATATATCTTACTTTATCTCTCGTTCTCATATTGGGTAGTCATCTCATGACTTAGTGCTCATTTTAAGATCACGTGATGCGTGACGTCGTTTGCCGAGGTTTGGTACACAGACAGACCAGTGATTTGTTGTGATAAAAAATAGGTCGAAACTGCCAGCGTAAACCGATACAGCGCCGCATCAGTCATCCTACCGGTGGCGTAGATCCATGTGGCAGCTGAACCACCAAATGTACTGCCGCAGCGAACGGGGTTAGATATTTATGGCGAGGTTGATTATGTATTGTGCTACATATCTCCAGTTCGAATCTCATACTAAACCCAGTAACCTTTTTTAAAAGGCTGATTATATATATATATATATATATATATATATATATATATATATATATATATATATATATATATATATATATATAAAAAAGAGAGAGAGAGAGAGAGAGAGAGAGAGAGAGAGAGAGACACACACACACACACAGACAGAGAGAGAGAGAAAAATCTTGGTATTGATCAACGTTGAAACATTGTAACGAGGGGATGGCACTTAACGGAAATAGTGACGACTATAGGTTACTTGAATCGATTCAAACTCAGAACAGGGAATATGTATCAGAATACTCTAATCAATGTCCCATCGCAAGGTTTGAAGGAAAGATAGATTAATAGATAGGGAGAGAAGAAGACCGTATTTGTAAACACGTTTTGTACGCCACTAACCGTTTATTCGAGCTTAGTCAAATATACAATGGGATGAACACATAATTACCCCCTGTGTATTAATAATTAGTATGTAATATTTATGAACGTGTTTCACTTATTGTCGAGTCACAGAATACTTCGAGCACAAACAAGTTACCGGATTTGATACGAGCTAGTAATTGTTGTCTATAAACATCTACATTAATGATTCGTTATTTAAAAACAAAAAGGAATATAGATATATTTAGATAGATAGAAATTTGGCTGTGAGCAATCGTCGTTGAAGTCACCCATTCTTTACTCATGTTGTGTCGAGAGTAGTGCGTGGTTTTGTTGTCAGTTCACGGGTGTGTTCTTGTTGGGTCAGATAATTAGTGATTAGTGTTGTTTGTGGTACATCAAGTAGATTATCAGGTAGAAGGCGGTCACGGCCAGGATAATAGTCCGGCTGCTGTACATCTCCCATGAGGTTAGCATCACGAATCGAACGCGACATAGGCGTCTTACGGGATACGCTAGTCACCCGCACCCGTAGTCGGATGACGTTTATGAAGTGGGACAAGGTCTTTTTTCCCGTTCGCCGATCGTCTTCATCGAATCTCCAAATATCGGATAGCTCAAATCAAATATCTGCCGTTTGCCCTTCACGTCATTCGTATTGTAACCGTTCCCGTAGGTGTCCCCAGTCTTCATGTTGGTGATTGTATACTGAAAGCGATTAAGATGTAGAGATTATGATTAATTATAGGCACAGGGTGTATATAGATCGGGACTGTTCGGTGACTCGGGATTGGGCTACCTAATGGATGTGCCTGTTTATGTCTACAACCTTTGTCCTTACCGACTTACTTCCAACTGGAGTATCGGAGATTTTTGAGTGATAATTTCGTATGACGTACAAGATAGCTATCTGATAACTTCCCAGCTTAAGAGGCAAATGAAAAAGCGTGAGTTGATCGAAAGGACCGATATCATTAATTAGAGTTCCGCTATAATACGTTGAATGGGGGGAGCGGGAACCCAGCGACAAATGATGACAATGATGGCAAGATGGATAGACGGGAGGACAGCGAGATTGATGGTGACAATGGCGATGTACTATGAGGACAATCGTGATGGACGATGGTTGATAATGTTGATTCAATGATGAAACCATGCAGGATTAAAAGTCTTGCTGATTCCAAAACATAGCACGTAACTTACCTTTTTACCGCTTGCTTGAACGTTATCCCAGGTAAATATATAAGCGTCCTTTGTCTTGAAACCAGGGAAGAGACATTCAAATGAATCTAAGTCCGACGAGAGAGCTTTTCGGTGATAGACAGCGGTAAATTTTGCGATTTGGTGGGTCTATGTTTTCGTTAATGGCACTAATCTTGGCACCGGTGTCCGATTTAATGGTGCCGTCATCATCAAGGTCTCCGATCGTAACTGTGCCATTTGTTGGAACCTGCAGTAGAAAGAATTAAGGACGTTGGATTGTGGCAGTCGTCAACACATCGTCTGTTTGGTGTTCTCTCTCTCTCTCTCTCTCTCTCTCTCTCTCTCTCTCTCTCTCTCTCTCTCTCTCTCTCTCTCTCTCTCTCTCTCTCTCTCTCTCTCTCTCTCTCTCTCTGTGTGTGTGTGTGTGTGTAATTTGTGGCCACTTTTGTGAACACGGTAGTCGTCAAAGTTTAGTAGTGAAAAAGGAAATACCCTTGAGACAAAGCTCGACCGGGATTTGAACACAGGTACTAGATATCGTACGTGCTGGTGCGTGTTGTTATATATATATATATATATATATATATATATATATATATATATATATATATATATATATATATATGTGTGTGTGTGTGTGTGTGTGTGTGTGTGTGTTTGTGTGTATGTGTGAATTAATCTTTAAGGCTAACCATCAATAAACATGCTCTACGTGTTTAGGGTGCGTGAAAATTCGCGATCTCGGGTATTATGAATTAGGATAGCATCCATTACTCTGGATGGCGTGTTTTGTGTCCGTCTCCGTTATGGTGAGCAATATTCGTCTGAATAGAATTATCTCTCTAAAAGCAGCTATGTCCAGTTATGTCCAATTTGTACTTTAACATTCAAGAGTTTTCTTCCCCGAACATGACATCTATAGTAAACTGAGATGTCACCACGTTAAACAACTGCCATCATCATAATAATAGAAATCCACATCAGGGGTCTGTCTCTACCCCAAACTTCAACAAGACTAGCAATTAACATGACATTCTCAGAACTGCCGTGATCTGACTTAGATGGTTTACTCCCAAACACCATTGCTCTAGTTGATTAGGTGTTTGTGTGTTTGTTACTTGGCGGCTTTGGTACTGGTAAGATATTACATATGTCTCAGCATGAAACGTCTCCATTCTGGATTCAGTCCCCTGAAGAATGATTTTGAGTTTCATTTCACGTTTCGAGATTCTCTGCGCCAGTGCGTTATCATACACAGCTACAACACACACAAACACACGCACATACACACACACTGGTTATGGTATACTCTTCTTATATTCGTAGAGATAAAAAGGCACTCAGAGAATATTTCTTTAAACGCATCCCTAAACGCATATACGGATATGCTCTCTTCCGGAAACGCGCACACAGATGCGGACGGGGACAGGACCCAGAAAACACGGATTTCGGATCAATGGTTGGCTAGCTTTAGAAGTTCTGGATCCGGTTACCAATTTTAGTCCGAGACAATTATCAGCTCCGTTGGCCCCGAACAGTTTATTCTTGATAGTGCAATCAGGGGTATACATGACGGGGTTAGAGTCACATTCCCAGTCTGCACTGAATAAGATGCCATAGGGAAGGAAGAGGTTGAATTTGGAATGATCATTGCAGTTACAAGTCCTCTCAGTTCTCGCGGTCGTTGTTGTGGCAGTTGTTACTGTATCTGTTGGTACTGTATCTGCTGGTACTTTAGCTGTTGGTATTGTCTCGGCTTGGGTATTGGTCAGTGCCGTGTACGACAAGACAATGACGGCGATGGTGGCCATAATGAACGTTCCCAAAGTCGCGACCTTTATAAGTTTCGACGAGTCCGATTTACTTTGCGTACTGGAGAAGAAAAACATAGTGAAAGTTAGCGGCGATGGATAGGATTTTTAGCTGGATTCAGGACATTATGTTTACTGGCGAGAACAACTAACCAGTGATTTGTTGCTATTGGCTGATAAACGGCAAAAATTCAGTCTAATTATAATTAAGCCTAGAAATAAAATACAACGCCCTGATTTCGTATGGGAGTTAACGACGACAAATGGGCAAAATTCTCATCAACTACTACTTTCCTCCATCAAATCAGGACGGCCCATTTAGCCTATCATGTGCAAAAAAGTGGCTGTAAAATATCAATCATCATCATCATCATCATCATCATCCATCAAATCAGGCGATACCTAGATTTTATAAAACAGCAATCACAAATGCAGTATTTAACTTGAGTAGAAGATTAAAAATTAAATATGTTTTTAGATGTTGCCGCAACAACTATATTAAAAACAGTAAGACGTTTGTGTCCAAATCCAACTGGATCCCAACTGATAAAGTAATAGACCCAGATCTTCTTCAGTGTATTTCAAAATTCACATCAGAAATAAAAAGCTTAACTATTCTGAAGGAAAAAAATAATATAGACCAGTCGGAATCATTGGCTGTCAGAAATATCCGCAAAAATAAGAGTTTAGTATTTAAAAAAGCAGACAAAGGTTCAGCAACAGTGATAATGGATAAAAAAGTATTATTTAGCTGAAGGTTATCGACAACTAAATAATACTCACCACTACAAAAAAATTAAAACTCCTTTATTTCCCCAAAAATCAGTAAAGGTTGCAGAAATATTAAATAGGCTAAGAAATTCTGGTGTTATCACAGATAAACAATTGCAATTTGTATTACCGCCAATTAATCCAAGGCCTCGGCGATTCTATATGCTTCCTAAAATTCATAAGGCATTTAACAGTTGGACTTTTCCAGATAAGATGCCACCTGGTAGACCTATAGTATCTGACTGTAATAGTGAATCTAAAAATGTTGCAAGTTTCATCGACAGTATTCTTAAACCACCTGCAATGAAGCACCCTTCTTATATAAATAAATACCTACGATTTTGTAGATACAATTGCAAAGCTAGTCATACCTGATGGATGCTTGCTTATAACATTAGATGTTGAGAGCATGTATACAAATATTGACCATGCTAAAGGGCTTAATGCAGTGAGTGAAGCACTTCAATTTCGAAGTCCCTTATATGACGGTATAATGCAATTCCTTGAATTATCATTAAAAAATTACGATTTTCTCTTTAACGGGAAATGGTATATTCAGGCCACTGGCACTTCAATGGGCCGGGATTGGGCTCCTCATTATGCCGACATATACATGGCTAAATTTGAGAAGGAGGCCTTATATAAAGCAGCTTTAAAACCACATACATACTATCGTTATTTAGATGACATATTTATTGTGTGGCCCCACGGAAAAAAGGCTTTTTATGGATTTTTGGATAGTTTAAATAATCACGAACCACCGATTAGATTTAAAGCTACATTAAATAAGCAGAAAATTGATTTCTTGGATACAACCATATTTAAAAATCCAGAAAATGAAAATGGATTATTAACAAAGGTCTTCTTTAAACCGACATATACTCATCAACTCTTGCATAAGGATTCCTTTCACCCTAAACATACCTTTCAAGGAATCCTGAAGTCTCAGATCTCACGTTTTTTAGGATTTGTTCAAAAATTACAGATTTTGATGAAGCATGGCAGATATTGTCTCATTCATTATGCAAAAGGAATTATTCAAAAAGATGGCTACGCCATATTAAAAGTAAAACTGTCCGTGAACTACAAATACAACAACGTCGTATTAATCCGACTAATCCTACAAAAAGTCAGTGGTGTTCAGATTTGCGATTAATTCAAAAGTGATGTCTTCTGCGTTATTCGCGCATCTTCTAGAACATACACGGTTAAATAAAGACTTCTCTGAATCATCTCTAGAAGATTATGATTTAATTCCGATTGAGCAGTTACCTACTACAGGTTCATACACTCAAGACAAGATAAATAGAATAATTCGGGAAACATTTTGGATAGATACCCTAGGTACATTAGAACCGGGAGGTCTTAATAAGAAAAGATATGAAGATGTTATAAAACCTATACAAAATAAGGACGTTGTCCCATTCGTGGTACCATTTTCAAAAACGACTAACATAGCAACCAGAATAATTAAAAAACATTATAAAATTCTCCAACAGAAAGAAGTGTTGAATGATTATGAATATAGAATTATCACAGCTTATTCTAAACACAAAAATCTAGCTGGTTCCTTGGTTTCTAGCAAAATGTAGGAAAACGTTATATTTAACAATGTCTCCGGGAGCTCGGAATAGGTTTTATTTTAACACATCTCCAGTAGAACAACTTAAACCCAATTATACAAATTCTCAGCCCTAGTAATTACTTCAGTAAAACAAAGCAATATTTCCTGAAGTAGATCTCAACCGAAGCTGCAACAAACATTCATTACTGACAGCGGTTATATTTCAATACACACAGTTAATTACTATTAATATGTGTGTTTTGGTATCTTTACAGCTATGAAAGAAAAATTGGAAAGTTGGTTTATTTTCAATTACCCTAATCAAAACAGTTGTTTTGATTATAGTAACAGCGCTTCGTTCTATACAAAGACTACAAAGGTTAACAGTTTCTAGATTCTGGTTTTAAATTTAAAACTAGCTAGGGAATTCTGGTATAAATATTGCTGGCAAAGTAAATACTAGTCGTGCTATTTTGGGCTGAGTGAAAAATATTCTTATTTTTGCTGTTGTCGGAGGTATTATAATTATTATCATAATAGATATTATATGTACTGATATATATGCTTTATTTTCAGTTATAGCTGCGTTATATATGTACTAATATATATAAAAAAATTATATTTAGGTAGTAGTCGTTTGGCAACAATTCTGTAAGAATTATAAACATCACGAAAACCTGAGCCCACGCCTTTATTATATCTAACATAAAACGCGCGCGCGCGCACACACACACACACACAATCACGCACGCACGCGCACACACACACACGCGTACAGACACACACGCGTACCGACACACACTCACATACTTACATCCGCAAACCAGACAGACAAATAATGATTATTATAAAACAATATATATATATATATATATATATATATATATATAGAGAGAGAGAGAGAGAGAGAGAGACTGATCAGTATAAGTTGTTTTAATATTATGTATCAAGTGAACCAATGGTATTATAATAATAATATGGTTGGTGTTAAGTCTTAGGGAAACACACAGAAACACGCACGCGCGCTGCTGGTTCAAATAGAGCTGTTAAGGTACGTGAGAGAATTATTCTTACAATTGCCGTGATTCATGGATTTAGTATTATTCTGTTGGAAAATTTAAAAAGTGGTAATTTGTAGCTGGATCCATATTAAAAATGCGTCTTAGATCGAAAAGTTTAAAAATTGTTCTGAAACTGACACGTTTAAGGTTGCTTTATTGAGAAATTATGTGCGATAACATTTTGCTGAAAAACGATATGATACTGGTCGAGTTAATGCTTTTAGTCGCCAGATAGCGCTATATACTACTTCCTGTGAGCATATTCCTAGGATCCTTGTTATAATCCAGTGAGAAAGGATTTAATTTGTCTGAATCGATTGTTTTACAACGTGGATTTAAATAAAAATTGTTTGTTTATGTCACAAGGAAGAAAGATTTGACAATTATTGTGCGACCATTCTTCTAGCTCAGTGAGAAATAACTGTTAGTTATTAACTAAAGTAGCTAAACTAGGATAGCTCTATAGAACTATTTTAGGGTTATTATCGATACATGCCAAAAAGTGTAGTTATGTTTGGAAGATATCAATTTTTATAAATATGGAGAATAGCCTAAATGTTCAATCAGTTAGATGACGATAATCGGATAAATCCACCCTATTGTTTGGTTAAGGTGTTGATTAATTCGTCAACTCGCTTAACCTAATTAGCATATATCTATCAAACAACGTATCACCATTCAAATTGCTTAAATTTGCGTTTTAATAGATACATTTCAGTTTATTAACGAAATATTATGAAGGTTAATTATCATGATCTATTTTACAAGCATAAATGGCATGAAACGAATTGTGTTTATACTATGTAATTAATTAAGTATTTATCTAATTGTGTCATGTTTCAGTGGAGGATTGAAAGGGTTTTAAAATAATACCGACCTTATCTGTAACAAAGGACGGAGTACAAATGGATAAGATGAGTACTTGGTCAACTAAAATACTTTGGGAGAAAACCATTAACGAAGGCTGGTTTCATAGCACGGTTCAAATAGCGCTTATGGA
Source organism: Paralvinella palmiformis (assembly GCA_025642065.1). Taxonomy (NCBI): domain Eukaryota; kingdom Metazoa; phylum Annelida; class Polychaeta; order Terebellida; family Alvinellidae; genus Paralvinella; species Paralvinella palmiformis. The sequence continues at coordinate 4,898 of JAODUP010002085.1, read as the reverse complement.
TTTGGCTAGCAATGGCATACAATGGCTGGAGTGTCATTGACAACAAAATGGAATATGTGATATCCATTTCGTCCTGAAACAGTTAGATCATGCTCAACATTTGAAAATATGAGGAGAAAAGTTGCGATTTTTAGAAGTAAATGTGCATATCAAGATGATATTGCATACCCGCCACCTCCAAGGAGTGAACTGAATTGGGAAATTTCTAGAAGCATAGAAATTCTGCACATAAATTGGCCAGCAATTATGATCCATGATTTTCCAGGTAAATGATAATATTGATCTCGATGGGAGAATCACAAACAGTATGCGTACAACGTCTGTGATACAAAACCTTTATTTTTCATTATGCGTACAACGTCTGTGATACAAACCTTTATTTTTCGCAATGAATACGTAAATCGCTTGCCTTTTTACTAATACATGTATTACAGTACATTTCGTAGATGTAAATGGTTCTCGTGTGCATATTGCACATCGTTTTCTATATTATTACAGCATTATGATTTCATTCGTAGATTATCACTCACTCACTCACTCACTCACTCACTCACTCACTCACTCACTCACTCACTCACTCACTCACTACATCATCACTCACTCACTCACTCACTCACTCACTCACTCACTCACTCACTCACTCACTCACTCACTCACTACCTCACTCACTCACTCACTCACTCACTCACTCACTCACTCACTCACTCACTCACTCACTCACTCACTCACTCACTCACTCACTCACTCACTCACTCACTCACTCACTCACTCACTCACTCACTCACTCACTCACTCACTCACTCACTCACTCACTCACTCACTCACTCACTCACTCACTCACTCACTCACTCACTCACTCACTCACTCACTCACTCACTCACTCACTCACTCACTCACTCACTCACTCACTCACTCACTCACTCACTCACTCACTCACTCACTCACTCACTCACTCACTCACTCTAAGGATGCTAATTCGAAATATTTCAATGGAATTTGTTTTATTACATTGAATAAATTGATCATTCAGATAAAAGCATCCATTGTAAATACAATTTAAAAATACAATTAGTGTTTCTCACCCGACGGATGCCATTTCCTTGCTGTGGTAAGGACGCCATATATCCTAATGTAAGCAATAAAATAAATGTATTATTAACAATATCTTGATCTAATACCCAGAAATATTTAGCGGCGTTAACTTCTTTACGAATGGGTAATTCCTTTTAATTCTAAATTTTTTTCTAAAAGGGAGAATGTAGTACCGGTTGATGAAGAAAAGTTACTTACGAAATATGAATGTCCGTCTAAAGGTAGTATATTCGCCATAGTTGACATGACGTATTATGGAGTTCCACCTGTGATGATAAAATTTGTTGTAATATCAGTAACCTGGTGTATGACATGGAAAATACATATGTACATAGATAAATAAATAGATACATACATATTGACAAACAGAGATACATACATATATTTAAATACATACATACATACATACATACATACATACATATATTGAAATTCTTCACCTATCACCTATTGGTAATTTACTAGTTGTTAAGTGTAACTAGGTAAGGTCAACTGAACAGTGTTGGTTTAATATGTAAATGAAGTTTTGTTTGGATTATTTTATGATGAGAGTGACCCAGTAACATATAAAACTACCAGCACTATCATTACCATTACCAATACTACTACTACTACTACTACTACTACCACTACTATTACTACTACTACTACTACTACTAATAATAATAATAATAGCATAATAAAAATGTAATAGTAATAGTAAGAAATGTAATAGTAATAGTAATATACTACATTTCAAAGTAATTACCGAAGTCTGACATACATATATATTTACATATTTACATACATACATACATACATACATACATACATACATACATACATACATACATACATACATACATACATATTTACATACATACATACATAAATGCATACAAACATACATACATACATACATACATAAATGGATGGATACATACATACATGGATACATACATACATACATACATACATACATACATACATACATACATACATACATACATACATACATGGATATATGCATGCATGCATACATACATACATGGATGTATGCATGCATGTATACATACATACATACATACATAAATACATAAATACATAAATACATACATACATACATACATATATACATATATACATACATAGATAAAGACAGACATGCAGATAGGTAGACATCCATGCACACATATGGCAGACAACAAGTGAGACAGGAATATGTCCCTACACACGCGCGCAAACGCACACACACACACACACACACAACCGCGCGTATATACGTATACTTGGCGGTTTTTATTAATCAAGTGACTGAATAAAGAGAGGCCATTTTTCATCCTATGACAGGTTTAATATCTTATCAGTCGCTGTACCAGCTACCGGCTGATTGGACCCGCTTCAGGCTGGCTGTAGAAGGATGACGTCGCTATCTTAGACTGCCCAAGCCAAGCGTTCGTAGGCTCGCGAAGAATGTTTATGGGTCATTGCTGCTGCACATGGTGTTTTAAAAATAGAATAAATCACGAGCAAATGTTATTAGATGTTGACCTCTGGTGGTGGATGGGGTGACGAAGAAGGACTGATTTATGCTATTAAATGACGGCTATGTGATGTCTTGTGGCTTGCCTTGCTTGACAAAACACCATGACTGCACTGCACTTGGCCATTTTAGGATCACGTGTACCGGATACTCGTCATCTGGTTCTTACATTAGCCCGTCAACAAATATCATGTGATACATACGGCTTGAGGCTTACTACAAAAGGAAAAACGATGATCTGGTCGATGTCATTTACTGAAGGGTGAAACACCGCACAGAGAGTGGCTATACCCGTGATCTAACTTGTCGCTAGTGATAGGAGCCTCTTTGCTCATTATTGGTCTTTCATAAACGTCATGACTGAACGTCACAAAAAACAAATGGCCGACTTCCTTCCAAAGAACTACTTTTTAATAATTTACAGTTTCGCGCACTAATTCCCCCGAAGGGCGCAAAATGTGGTGTTGATATTTTTAGTAATAAAATCATTGTCCCATTGTGAGGACGCAAAAAATGTTACTGACGTTAACTTTTGAATTAGTCTCCCAGGTTTTATCATTATGACGGTCAACAATTACGGCAATGCTAATAAATAATAATTGGTGACATAAATTCATGATATTTATCCGATATAACTTTCTTTACACGTGACCTATTGACCCACAATTCAAACTGTATATGGTTATAGAAAGTGAGCTTTTGATGTTTGTATAATGTTCTTTAACAAACTATCAAATTAACTTTTTATGAAAGTGCCTACATGGAACATTAGTTTTCTCCTTGCTCTTTGAACTTGAATATCGCTCTCTGGTGTTTGACCGTGACCAGCTCGTGACCTATGTTGACTTTTTACAGGTCTTGACGAAATACGACGTTGTTTTACTAATAGCCTTTAATTCTTTATAGTTACATTAATTTTGGCTTGTGATTTCAGTGTTGCCATTATATATATTTTTAAACGTATTCTCTCTTTTGATGGATGTAATTAATGCGTTTTTAACCAAGATACTTTTTACAGATAAATGTTGGATTTATAAGTGGAAATAACAATTTAAATATAATATCTTGTATGTAAATATAATATATCAAATCATTATGCTGAATTTCCTTTATGTAATCTGATGTGACTGTCATCCGTCTACATTCAATGTTTTGGTGGGATATGACATGTTGGTGGATGAGAAGTGCCATCTGATCAAGTTTCAAAATGAGCTCATATACTGGCACTGCTGATTGCAATTGCACTACTTTTTTGTGCAATAATGCTACTTTTTGTTTTTATTTTAGCTAAATCACTTCACTGATTCCATACTGATTTAGTATGCATTGTCTCACGTGGTTAACAAACTGTAATGTTTGTTAAAACGCTGAGGGTCTATAAAAGGTTTAACCTTTCAATTAGGTTAGAGAAGAACTTCGACGCCAGACTAGTCGGACGTGTATCGATATATATGGTTCATATAGGTAGGATTTATTTAGTTATTCAAACCCAGAATAAAGCTGAGGTCAGCATCGGAGGTGTCGAAATGTTTAATATACAGGTTTCTTTTGGACCACAGAAAATTACTGTTGAATGTAAACTGTGGTGTCAAAATAGTTTATGATATGTATGTAGCAAGTCACCATTGAACCACACGCACGTGTTGATTGCTGCGAGCTGTGGTATCAAATGGTATGTTTTTACGTGCTTCCGCGTTTTGTACGTAGCCTGCATGTAGCGGCTTTCCTGTGGGCGTGACATATTTGTCGCGTACGAAAAGCGAATTAGCTGCTTCCCACAGGCTGATGAGTAGACCAGACACATGCTTAGGTATACGCACACATTTATCAATATGTGGAGGTATGGAACATTTTATTTTTAGATTAATGTATATATAGTTGTATTTATGTTTATGGAGGAAAGTCTCGAAGGATGTTTAGATATATTGATGCTCTGTGCCTGTTGCCTCTCCATATGTATCCTGAAACACACATTGCCCGTGCCAGATATCATATCTATTTCGATCCAGATTCCTTATTACACCAATGTAAGAAAGTTATGTCGTTATTACAACATGTTTGAGTCTATTAATTTTGTTATGTATAATGTAGAATCTATATTGTTGTCCTCTTATGTGGTCTGGCGAAACGACCTATTAATTCATACAATGCTGCTTGATGGATTTATACTCCTGGAGTCGTTTGTTACTCCGGCAGGCATCTCCATGGGAATTAAGTTGCGGACAGAGTTTTTGCCCATATTATGATTAATTAGGTTACACTGATATACACACAGAGGCAGACA
>JAODUP010002101.1:0-12701 GCA_025642065.1 Paralvinella palmiformis | reverse complement strand
TTGGATAGGCTGTATAACATTAATCACCTCAAGCGTGGAATACTGCCTTCTCATTATTTAAACTAAATTGATTTCCAAGAAACAAAGTACACTCTTAAAGCAAACGAATTTAAGAATTATGAATTATTTTCCTAAAATAGAAGTGTTAATAAGAAATTAGTTTATGAAACATACGAAAATAATTATGAACATACGGTAATGTTGCAATCTAACATGAAATAAATGGATTTGAAATAATAGTAATAGTTTATCCAGGAACCCCTCAATTTGCTGTCGGCTGTTCTGCTTTTTCGATATAATCCCAGATATTGGATAATAAAGCATATGCCGGGCTAGTGGAAGTGTCGCATTTAGGAGGGAAGGTCTCTTCATTTGTTAATTCGTTTCCTAAATATAAGAAGGAAATAATGATGACGCGCAACAACAACCACAGAAAACAAACGAAATACAAAACAAATGAGCAAATAATCTCACTATAATATTTAAGGATTGATCGACTTTATTCTTAATTGTGCTGAAACCAAAACTTAGTGTTGAAGGTAGTAAAGAGATAAATACTCGAAACTAAAATGCAAAAGATAATTTTAAATGGTGGCTAATTTAGAGATAATAATGTAAACTTTTTATGTTTTCTATTCAAATACTAGTAAGAAGTAATGTGATAAGAAGGTAGGTTTTAGAAAGGAAGCAAAATATTTGAGGGAGCAGCCGGAGTTGAACCAGCGACCTCTCGATCTGCAGTCGAATGCTCTGCCACTGAGCTATACTCCCATCTGATTGTAAAAGTTTCGAATAAATCACTCGAAATGATTTGAACTGATCCACATGATTATACCGCGTTAGCATAAGTAATGATATCACGTGGTAATGTTGTAAAAGAAGAAAGAGTAAACAATATGACCAAATTAATGTTAAGAAGATACTAAGTTCTTCTATGAAAGAAATGAGAACTCAGTGGTTATTTTCCTCAATTATTATTCACGAAAGAAAATCTTGAAAAATGCATTATGAAAATTTCCCTTTTCTTTGGTTATTAAACAAGAAACACAATTAAGAGTTACCCCAGGAAAGAAAACCAAAATCAATAATGATGAATTATTTTCTCTAAATAGAATTTATCATTATTATTATATCTATTTTAGTTTATGAAATTCTAATTGCGTTCAAGTTTATGGTATTTATCAGCCCAACAATTAAGATAAAGAGAAATCTTCAGAATGAAATAAATTTGTCTATTTGAATATAATTGGAATTTATCCATGAATTCTCAATTTGCGTTACAAAGAAGAACTTGTTCCTTCATTATTTCGGCATATAATAATATTGGGAAATAAAACAACCCCACAATTTGAGGGGTTTCCTTTAAAAACATTAAATTTTTAAAATATTGTTTACTCTTTCTTCTTTTACAACATTACCACGTGATATCATTACTTATGCTAACGCGGTATAATCATGTGGATCAGTTCAAATCATTTCGAGTGATTTATTCGAAACTTTTACAATCAGATGGGAGTATAGCTCAGTGGCAGAGCATTCGACTGCAGATCGAGAGGTCGCTGGTTCAACTCCGGCTGCTCCCTCAAATATTTTGCTTCCTTTCTAAAACCTACCTTCTTATCACATTACTTCTTACTAGTATTTGAATAGAAAACATAAAAAGTTTACATTATTATCTCTAAATTAGCCACCATTTAAAATTATCTTTTGCATTTTAGTTTCGAGTATTTATCTCTTTACTACCTTCAACACTAAGTTTTGGTTTCAGCACAATTAAGAATAAAGTCGATCAATCCTTAAATATTATAGTGAGATTATTTGCTCATTTGTTTTGTATTTCGTTTGTTTTCTGTGGTTGTTGTTGCGCGTCATCATTATTTCCTTCTTATATTTAGGAAACGAATTAACAAATGAAGAGACCTTCCCTCCTAAATGCGACACTTCCACTAGCCCGGCATATGCTTTATTATCCAATATCTGGGATTATATCGAAAAAGCAGAACAGCCGACAGCAAATTGAGGGGTTCCTGGATAAACTATTACCATTATTTCAAATCCATTTATTTCATGTTAGATTGCAACATTACCGTATGTTCATAATTATTTTCGTATGTTTCATAAACTAATTTCTTATTAACACTTCTTTTTAGGAAAATAATTCATAATTCTTAAATTCGTTTGCTTTAAGAGTGTACTTTGTTTCTTGGAAATCAATTTAGTTTAAATAATGAGAAGGCAGTATTCCACGCTTGAGGTGATTAATGTTATACAGCCTATCCAAGTATTGCATCATCTCTGGAAGTATTTCTCCTTTTCATGACAGTCTAATTTAGTTCCGGAGTTTCTTGGATAAATACCACCTACAACCTTGAAAACGCAATTCCCTATAATTTCATAACACTAAAATAGATATAATTAATAATGACATAAATTCATATAGAGAAAACATAAAGGTCTCATCATTATTGATTTTGGTTTTCTTTCCTGGGGTAACTCTTAATTGTGTTTTCTTTTTAATAACCAAAGAAAGGTAAATTTTAAATGCATTTTTCAAGATTTTCTTTCGTGAATAATAATTGAGGAAAATAACCACTAAATTCTCTTTTCCCTAAATAGAAGAACTTTAGTATCTTCTTAACATTAATTTGGTCATATTGTTTACTCTTTCTTCTTTTACAACATTACCACGTGATATCATTACTTATGCTAACGCGATAATCATGTGGATCAGTTCAAATCATTTCGAGTGATTTATTCGAACTTTTACAATCAGATGGGAGATAGCTCAGTGGCAGAGCATTCGACTGCAGATCGAGAGGTCGCTGGTTCAACTCCGGCTGCTCCCTCAAATTTTTTGCTTCCTTTCTAAAACCTACCTTCTTATCACATTACTTCTTACTAGTATTTGAATAGAAAACAAAAAAAGGTTTACATTATTATCTCTAAATTAGCCACCATTTAAAATTATCTTTTGCATTTAGTTTCGAGTATTTATCTCTTTACTACCTTCAACACTAAGTTTTGGTTTCGCACAATTAAGAATAAAGTCGATCAATCCTAAATATTATAGTGAGATTATTTGCTCATTTGTTTTGTATTTCGTTTGTTTTCTGTGGTTGTTGTTCGGTCATCATTATTTCCTTCTTATATTTAGGAAAGAATTAACAAATGAAGAGCCCTTCCCTCCTAAATGCGACACTTCCATAGCCCGGCATATGCTTTATTATCCAATATCTGGGATTATATCGAAAAGAAGAACAGCCGACAGCAAATTGAGGGGTTCCTGGATAAACTATTACCATTATTTCAAATCCATTTATTTCATGTTAGATTGCAACATTACCGTATGTTCATAATTATTTTCGTATGTTTCATAAACTAATTTCTTATTAACACTTCTTTTTAGGAAAATAATTCATAATTCTTAAATTCGTTTGCTTTAAGAGTGTACTTTGTTTCTTGGAAATCAATTTAGTTTAAATAATGAGAAGGCAGTATTCCACGCTTGAGGTGATTAATGTTATACAGCCTATCCAAGTATTGCATCATCTCTGGAAGTATTTCTCCTTTTCATGACAGTCTAATTTAGTTCCGGAGTTTCTTGGATAAATACCACCTACAACCTTGAAAACGCAATTCCCTATAATTTCATAACACTAAAATAGATATAATTAATAATGACATAAATTCATATAGAGAAAACATAAAGGTCTCATCATTATTGATTTTGGTTTTCTTTCCTGGGGTAACTCTTAATTGTGTTTTCTTTTTAATAACCAAAGAAAGGTAAATTTTAAATGCATTTTTCAAGATTTTCTTTCGTGAATAATAATTGAGGAAAATAACCACTGAATTCTCGATTTCCTAAATAGAAGAACTTTAGTATCTTCTTAACATTAATTTGGTCATATTGTTTACTCTTTCTTCTTTTACAACATTACCACGTGATATCATTACTTATGCTAACGCAGCATAATCATGTGGATCAGTTCAAATCATTTCGAGTGATTTATTCGAAGCTTTTACAATCAGATGGGAGCATAGCTCAGTGGCAGAGCATTCGACTGCAGATCGAGAGGTCGCTGGTTCAACTCCGGCTGCTCCCTCAAATATTTCGCTTCCTTTCTAAAACCTACCTTCTTATCACATTACTTCTTACTAGTATTTGAATAGAAAACATAAAAAGGTTTACATTATTATCTCTAAATTAGCCACCATTTAAAATTATCTTTTGCATTCTAGTTTCGAGTATTTATCTCTTTACTACCTTCAACACTAATTTTTGGGTTTTCCCGCACAATTAAGAATAAAGTCGATCAATCCATAAATATTATAGTGAGATTATTTGCTCATTTGTTTTGTATTTCGTTTGTTTTCTGTGGTTGTTGTTGCGCGTCATCATTATTTCCTTCTTATATTTAGGAAAAGAATTAACAAATGAAGAGACCTTCCCTCCTAAATGCGACACTTCCATTAGCCCGGCATATGCTTTATTATCCAATATCTGGGATTATATCGAAATAGAAGAACAGCCGACAGCAAATTGAGGGGTTCCTGGATAAACTATTACCATTATTTCAAATCCATTTATTTCATGTTAGATTGCAACATTACCGTATGTTCATAATTATTTTCGTATGTTTCATAAACTAATTTCTTATTAACACTTCTATTTTAGGAAAATAATTCATAATTCTTAAATTCGTTTGCTTTAAGAGTGTACTTTGTTTCTTGGTAAATCAATTTAGTTTAAATAATGAGAAGGCAGTATTCCACGCTTGAGGTGATTAATGTTATACAGCCTATCCAAGTATTGCATCATCTCTGGAAGTATTTCTCCTTTTCATGACAGTCTAATTTAGTTCCGGAGTTTCTTGGATAAATACCACCTACAACCTTGAAAACGCAATTCCCTATAATTTCATAACACTAAAATAGATATAATTAATAATGACATAAATTCATATAGAGAAAACATAAAGGTCTCATCATTATTGATTTTGGTTTTCTTTCCTGGGGTAACTCTTAATTGTGTTTTCTTGTTTAATAACGCAAAGAAAGGTAAATTTTCATAATGCATTTTTCAAGATTTTCTTTCGTGAATAATAATTGAGGAAAATAACCACTGAATTCTCGATTTCCTAAATAGAAGAACTTTAGTATCTTCTTAACATTAATTTGGTCATATTGTTTACTCTTTCTTCTTTTACAACATTACCACGTGATATCATTACTTATGCTAACGCAGCATAATCATGTGGATCAGTTCAAATCATTTCGAGTGATTTATTCGAAGCTTTTACAATCAGATGGGAGCATAGCTCAGTGGCAGAGCATTCGACTGCAGATCGAGAGGTCGCTGGTTCAACTCCGGCTGCTCCCTCAAATATTTCGCTTCCTTTCTAAAACCTACCTTCTTATCACATTACTTCTTACTAGTATTTGAATAGAAAACATAAAAAGGTTTACATTATTATCTCTAAATTAGCCACCATTTAAAATTATCTTTTGCATTCTAGTTTCGAGTATTTATCTCTTTACTACCTTCAACACTAAGTTTTGGTTTCCGCACAATTAAGAATAAAGTCGATCAATCCATAAATATTATAGTGAGATTATTTGCTCATTTGTTTTGTATTTCGTTTGTTCTCTGTGGTTGTTGTTACGCGTCATCATTATTTCCTTCTTATATTTAGGAAAAGAATTAACAAATGAAGAGACTTTCCCTCCTAAATGCGACACTTCCATTAGCCCGGCATATGCTTTATTATCCAATATCTGGGATTATATCGAAATAGAAGAACAGCCGACAGCAAATTGAGGGGTTCCTGGATAAACTATTACCATTATTTCAAATCCATTTATTTCATGTTAGATTGCAACATTACCGTATGTTCATAATTATTTTCGTATGTTTCATAAACTAATTTTTTAATAACACTTCTGTTTTAGGAAAATAATTCATAATTCTTAAATTCGTTTGCTTTAAGAGTGTACTTTGTTTCTTGGTAAATCAATTTAGTTTAAATAATGAGAAGGCAGTATTCCACGCTTGAGGTGATTAATGTTATACAGCCTATCCAAGTATTGCATCATCTCTGGAAGTATTTCTCCTTTTCATGACAGTCTAATTTAGTTCCGGAGTTTCTTGGATAAATACCACCTACAACCTTGAAAACGCAATTCCCTATAATTTCATAACACTAAAATAGATATAATTAATAATGACATAAATTCATATAGAGAAAACATAAAGGTCTCATCATTATTGATTTTGGTTTTCTTTCCTGGGGTAACTCTTAATTGTGTTTTCTTGTTTAATAACGCAAAGAAAGGTAAATTTTCATAATGCATTTTTCAAGATTTTCTTTCGTGAATAATAATTGAGGAAAATAACCACTGAATTCTCGATTTCCTAAATAGAAGAACTTTAGTATCTTCTTAACATTAATTTGGTCATATTGTTTACTCTTTCTTCTTTTACAACATTACCACGTGATATCATTACTTATGCTAACGCAGCATAATCATGTGGATCAGTTCAAATCATTTCGAGTGATTTATTCGAAGCTTTTACAATCAGATGGGAGCATAGCTCAGTGGCAGAGCATTCGACTGCAGATCGAGAGGTCGCTGGTTCAACTCCGGCTGCTCCCTCAAATATTTCGCTTCCTTTCTAAAACCTACCTTCTTATCACATTACTTCTTACTAGTATTTGAATAGAAAACATAAAAAGGTTTACATTATTATCTCTAAATTAGCCACCATTTAAAATTATCTTTTGCATTCTAGTTTCGAGTATTTATCTCTTTACTACCTTCAACACTAAGTTTTGGTTTCCGCACAATTAAGAATAAAGTCGATCAATCCATAAATATTATAGTGAGATTATTTGCTCATTTGTTTTGTATTTCGTTTGTTCTCTGTGGTTGTTGTTACGCGTCATCATTATTTCCTTCTTATATTTGGGAAAAAGAATTAACAAATGAAGAGACTTTCCCTCCTAAATGCGACACTTCCATTAGCCCGGCATATGCTTTATTATCCAATATCTGGGATTATATCGAAATAGAAGAACAGCCGACAGCAAATTGAGGGGTTCCTGGATAAACTATTACCATTATTTCAAATCCATTTATTTCATGTTAGATTGCAACATTACCGTATGTTCATAATTATTTTCGTATGTTTCATAAACTAATTTTTTATTAACACTTCTGTTTTAGGAAAATAATTCATAATTCTTAAATTCGTTTGCTTTAAGAGTGTACTTTGTTTCTTGGAAATCAATTTAGTTTAAATAATGAGAAGGCAGTATTCCACGCTTGAGGTGATTAATGTTATACAGCCTATCCAAGTATTGCATCATCTCTGGAAGTATTTCTCCTTTTCATGACAGTCTAATTTAGTTCCGGAGTTTCTTGGATAAATACCACCTACAACCTTGAAAACGCAATTCCCTATAATTTCATAACACTAAAATAGATATAATTAATAATGACATAAATTCATTTAAAGAAAACAAAATTTAATTTTTTTGGGTTTTTTTCCCTTTAAAATTTGGTTTTTTTTAATAAGAAAAAAGGTTTTTATAAAACAAACCGGAAATTAATTAGGAAAATCCCCGGTTTTGAATTTTTTAACATAAAAATTTTGGTTTTTTTAAATTTAATTTTGGTAATAGTTTATCCCAAACCCCTTTTCAATTTGCTGCGGTTTCTGTTTTCGTTAAATCCCGGGGTTTTTATTGGAAATTTTAAACAATGGGGGCTAGTGGAAGTTGCGAAATTTGGAGGGGGAAGGTCCCCCTTAAAATTTTTTTTTTTAAAATTTCTTTCCTTAAATTTTTAAAGAAAAAAAATTTAATTTTTACCCAAAACCAACCAAAAAACCAAACAAAATTTTTACCAAAACAAATTTTGGAGCAAAAAAAATTCTAAACCTTAAAAATTTTTAAAAGGGTTTTTGTCGGACTTTTTTTCTTTTTTTGGGGGAAACCCAAAATTTAGGGTTTGAAGGTTTAAATAAAAGGGAAGTTTTTAAATAGGGGGAAACAAAAAGCAAAAGGGAAAAAAAAATTTTTTGGCTAATTTAGAGATAATAATGTAAACTTTTTATGTTTTCTATTCAAATACTAGTAAGAAGTAATGTGATAAGAAGGTAGGTTTTAGAAAGGAAGCAAAATATTTGAGGGAGCAGCCGGAGTTGAACCAGCGACCTCTCGATCTGCAGTCGAATGCTCTGCCACTGAGCTATACTCCCATCTGATTGTAAAAGTTTCGAATAAATCACTCGAAATGATTTGAACTGATCCACATGATTATCCGCGTTAGCATAAGTAATGATATCACGTGGTAATGTTGTAAAAGAAGAAAGAGTAAACAATATGACCAAATTAATGTTAAGAAGATACTAAAGTTCTTCTATGTAAGAAATCAAGAACTCAGTGGTTATTTTCCTCAATTATTATTCACGAAAGAAAATCTTGAAAAATGCATTATGAAAATTTACCTTTCTTTGCGTTATTAAACAAGAAAGCACAATTAAGAGTTACCCCAGGAAAAAAAACCAAAAATCAATAATGATGAGACCTTTATGTTTTCTCTATATGAATTTATGTCATTATTAATTATATCTATTTTAGTGTTATGAAATTATAGGGAATTGCGTTTTCAAGGTTGTAGGTGGTATTTATCCAAGAAACTCCGGAACTAAATTAGACTGTCATGAAAAGAAGAAATACTTCCAGAGATGATGCAATACTTGGATAGGCTGTATAACATTAATCACCTCAAGCGTGGAATACTGCCTTCTCATTATTTAAACTAAATTGATTTGCCAAGAAACAAAGTACACTCTTAAAGCAAACGAATTTAAGAATTATGAATTATTTTCCTAAAATAGAAGTGTTAATAAGAAATTAGTTTATGAAACATACAAAAATTAATTATGAACATACGGTAATGTTGCAATCTAACATGAAATAAATGGATTTGAAATAATGTAATAGTTTATCCAGGAACCCCTCAATTTGCTGTCGGCTGTTCTGCTTTTTCGATATAATCCCAGATATTGGATAATAAAGCATATGCCGGGCTAGTGGAAGTGTCGCATTTAGGAGGGAAGGTCTCTTCATTTGTTAATTCTTTCCTAAATATAAGAAGGAAATAATGATGACCGAACAACAACCACAGAAACAAACGAAATACAAAACAAATGAGCAAATAATCTCACTATAATATTTAGGATTGATCGACTTTATTCTTAATTGTGCGAAACCAAAACTTAGTGTTGAAGGTAGTAAAGAGATAAATACTCGAAACTAAATGCAAAAGATAATTTTAAATGGTGGCTAATTTAGAGATAATAATGTAAACTTTTATGTTTTCTATTCAAATACTAGTAAGAAGTAATGTGATAAGAAGGTAGGTTTTAGAAAGGAAGCAAAATATTTGAGGGAGCAGCCGGAGTTGAACCAGCGACCTCTCGATCTGCAGTCGAATGCTCTGCCACTGAGCTATCTCCCATCTGATTGTAAAAGTTCGAATAAATCACTCGAAATGATTTGAACTGATCCACATGATTATCGCGTTAGCATAAGTAATGATATCACGTGGTAATGTTGTAAAAGAAGAAAGAGTAAACAATATGACCAAATTAATGTTAAGAAGATACTAAGTTCTTCTATTAGAAATCAGAATCAGTGGTTATTTTCCTCAATTATTATTCACGAAAGAAAATCTTGAAAAATCATTTAAAATTTACCTTTCTTTGGTTATTAAAAAGAAAGCACAATTAAGAGTTACCCCAGGAAAGAAAACCAAAATCAATAATGATGAGACCTTTATGTTTTCTCTATATGAATTTATGTCATTATTAATTATATCTATTTTAGTGTTATGAAATTATAGGGAATTGCGTTTTCAAGGTTGTAGGTGGTATTTATCCAAGAAACTCCGGAACTAAATTAGACTGTCATGAAAAGAAGAAATACTTCCAGAGATGATGCAATACTTGGATAGGCTGTATAACATTAATCACCTCAAGCGTGGAATACTGCCTTCTCATTATTTAAACTAAATTGATTTCCAAGAAACAAAGTACACTCTTAAAGCAAACGAATTTAAGAATTATGAATTATTTTCCTAAAGAGTGAAAAATTGTTATGAAACATCGAATAATTATGACTACGTAATGTTCAATCTACATGAATAATGATTTGAATATACTATTTAGTTAGTTATAGGAATCTTCAATCTGTGGTGTTTTACAGAATAACCCAGACTAATTAGTGTATGAAAAAGAATACTTCAGAATGAAGATCGATGGTTATTTAAATTATCACTAAAATCTTGAAATTCTTTCCTATTTTAAAAAATAATGATACGCGAACAAAACCCAGAAAACAAACGAAATACAAAACAAATGAGCAAATAATCTCACTATAATATTTAGGATTGATCGACTTTATTCTTAATTGTGCTGAAACCAAAACTTAGTGTTGAAGGTAGTAAAGAGATAAATACTCGAAAAAATGCAAAAGATAATTTTAAATGGGCTAATTTAGAGATAATAATGTAAATTTTATGTTTTCATTAAAATACTAGTAAGAAGTAATGTGATAAGAAGGTAGGTTTGAAAGGAAGCAAAATATTTGAGGGAGCAGCCGGAGTTGAACCAGGACCTCTCGATCTCAGTCGAATGCTCTGCCACTGAGTATACTCCCATCTGATTGTAAAAGTTTCGTAAATATCGAAATGATTTGAATGATCCACATGATTATCCGTTAGCATAAGTAATGATATCACGTGGTAATGTTGTAAAAGAAGAAATAAAATTGACTTAATTAAGAAGATACAAAAGTTTTCTATGTAGGAAATCAGAATTCAGTGGTTATTTTCCTCAATTATTATTCACGAAAGAAAATTGAAAATGCATTATGAAAATTACCTTTCTTTGCGTTATTAAAGACCAATTGGTAGGAGAAAACCTTCATTTGTTAATCTTTTTAATATAAAAAAATTAATGATATAACAACACCCTATTTTAGATAATGAAATTAAAAGGGAATTGCGTTTTCAAGTTCTATGGTATTTATCCAAGAAACCCCGGGAACTTTATTAGACTGTCATGAAAAGAAAAATACTTCCAGAGATGATGCAATACTTGGATAGGCTAAAAAAACATTAATCCCTCAAGGTGGAAAAACTTTTATTTTTTAAACTAAATTTATTTTTCAAATTCAAATAACTTTTAAAAGAAAGAATTTAAGAATTATAATTATTTTCTAAAATAGAAGTGTTAATAAGAAATTAGTTTATGAAACATCGAAATTAATATGCATCGGTAATGTTGCAATCTAACATGAAATAAATGGATTTGAAATAATGTAATAGTTTATCAGGAACCCTCAATTTCGCGTGCTGTTATGATATACCGTATTGTAAAAAGAATGGTAATGAATTATAGAAGATACTAAAGTTCTTCTATGTAGAAATCAAGAACTCAGTGGTTATTTTCCTCAATTATTATTCACGAAAGAAAATCTTGAAAAATCATTATGAAAATTTACCTTTCTTTGCGTTATTAAACAAGAAAGCACAATTAAGAGTTACCCCAGGAAAGAAAACCAAAATCAATAATGATGAGACCTTTATGTTTTCTCTATATGAATTTATGTCATTATTAATTATATCTATTTTAGTGTTATGAAATTATAGGGAATTGCGTTTTCAAGGTTCTAGGTGGTATTTATCCAAGAAACTCCGGAACTAAATTAGACTGTCATGAAAAGAAGAAATACTTCCAGAGATGATGCAATACTTGGATAGGCTGTATAACATTAATCACCTCAAGCGTGGAATACTGCCTTCTCATTATTTAAACTAAATTGATTTCCAAGAAACAAAGTACACTCTTAAAGCAAACGAATTTAAGAATTATGAATTATTTTCCTAAAATAGAAGTGTTAATAAGAAATTAGTTTATGAAACATACGAAATTAATTATGAACATACGGTAATGTTGCAATCTAACGAATAAATGATTTGAAAAAGAATATTTCCGGGAAACAAAAAAAGGAAAAAAAAAAAAAAAAAAAAAAAATTCCTAATAATTTAGATTGTGATTATTTAATTGGGAACAAATATGTTGAATTAAAGAATAAATATGAAATAATGAAAATATTTTAAGGGCTAATTTGGTTGTCTTTATTTTTATCAATATGTAAAAGAATGGAAAAGGGGGTTTTAGAAAAGAAATTTTAGGGGCATTAAAAACGTTCCTTTTAAAAAATTTGGGGGGTTTTTAGCCAATAAGATGATTCAGTGAATGTTGAAAGAGAAATCATTGAAAAATTAAAAATACTAAATTTTCTTTTAAATAAAGGGTTACTAATATATTCACAAAAAAGAAAAAAAAATTTTTTAAAAAAAAATTTAAAAAAATTAAAAAATTTTTAAAATTATAAATTATTTTTTTAAAAAGGGAAGCTTTAAGGGTTTTGGGTAACCAAAAATCAATAAATAGACTTAGGGAAAAAATATTAGATATAATACTTTAGGTTATAATTAACCCTCAAGGTGAATGTTTCAATTAACTAAATTGATTGCAGAAAAAAGAATCTTAAGAAAGAATTTAAGTTATAATTTTTTCCAAAAAGGTGAATAGTTATTTTAAACTAAATTTTTAAAGAACAAAC
>JAODUP010002095.1:0-15263 GCA_025642065.1 Paralvinella palmiformis | reverse complement strand
CGAAAAAAACACTTGAGCAAGTCGTCTAGTGAATAAAAAAATATATATTTTGGGAAATGAATTGTGAAACAATAATAAAAAAATGATATAATTAACGAGAAACGATCGGAATTGGGTTGGTAATTCCGATGACTATCAATGTGAATCATGTAAGCTCTATCCAAATTTTAAAGTTTATAACAGTTTATTCTACTGAGTATTGGTGATAAGACTAATTACAGTGTATTTAAGAATAAATTATAAACTACGGATCCAGCATGAAACCAATTGAACTAAATTGAACAATCAATCACCAACTTAAAACACCTTTTCACTGCTGTAATATAATATCGAAACATTACACATTACCTATTGGTTTATAGCAGTTTTGATATGTTGGCTTTATATAGAGACAAATTGCATTTTAATTTTCAATGTAATTTGGACATAATACGCAAATTGAAATAAGGTGTGAGAAGAGTTTATTTATCTGCCATATAAACCTGTTTTATTGCTTTTTGATATTAGACTTAGTCTTACAACCGCAGCTAAAGTAAAACTCAGTTATAAAAATGGAAGCTCATCAAACTCTGCCAATCTATGATTTGGAAATATTTGATGAATGGAATATACATAATTCGACTGTTTGCTCAAATGTAAGTTCCTTTCCTAAAACAAATTGCATCCCAATTATTATTTGACTATTTAATCCAATTTTAATTTATTATTAATACTGTCATGTGTATTTATGTATACATATCTGACATTTCCTAGAATTCAACATGTGAAGAGTACCAACACAGTGATATACCATTGAGTTCCAACTACAGCGATATAACCGCAAACTTGTCTAAGCTTCCTACTAAAGCGCAGTCCATCAGCAAAGAAGGGCATGTTCAGTTAGATGATGAAAAAAGAAATATGTTGCTTGTTGAACTGGAAGACGTTTTATGTAAAGAGAGCAGCAATTTTACTGGTGATTTATCAGTTTTAATTTCCTGTCAGGAAACGGATTTCCCCGTCACCTTCCGCATCAGTAAACTTAATGTTAGATTCTTTAAATTGAAAAGTTCACCAATGGAGGAAAAGGTTGATCAACTACAAGCTACTTACTTAAAGTTATCAAGAGAAATAGAGTCAGCAAGAGAAGTACTTTTATCGAATAGAAATGCTCAATCAGATGAGATATCACAAATCAAATTAATGTATGACAATTATCACCATCGACTAATAGATAGCGTAGAGGGGTCACTTCGTACTATTGAGAAACAACTTGAGAAAGACTATCATAAGAAAGCTAACAATGTGATCCGTTCTACAGCCTTTCTTCACGACTTCGAGTCAAAAGCATACTATGGAAATAAAGGACACATCCAAATAGAGAATAGATATCCTTCCACGGAACCTGAATCACTTATCATCAGACAGACAGAGTCGTCTAGTAGGATCGCTCACCGAGAGAAGAGGACTGTCAAAACAAAACGAACAGCATACAAAGCGCAAATCTGGACACCTTTATCTACAATGCATCACGATAATTCATTAATTAGAGAATTTCAATTTTCTCGACATGGAATTTGATGTTACTCCAGTGTCGTGTATATTATATTTTCTTATCATGCAAACATCATGAAAACTTGCGGAATAAAATATAAAATGCTAAGCATTTTGTGTTTATTTCAAGAATCTTTTGTTTCGTGCACAGGATAGGCTAAATGGTTAAGCGACATATAAATGTAATGAGGCGAAGTGAAAGATGAAACACCCTTCTGACATAAGTTAGAAAAGAAACTCTGCTACTCTTAATCATTTTAATAAACATTACTTTGATCATTTCAATAAAGAAAAAAATTAAATATAGATTATGGTCAAATATATTTATGTATCTTATTTCGTATATGATAGTCTAAATCTTGTGTCTAACAAAATCACGGTAACATTAGTCACTGATTAGCTTATTAACCAAAGAAAAACAAGAATAAAATCTGACACCATCTCGATGTAACTGTATATGGTGACATCTTAGAAATGGCTTTCTCTATTCTACTCCACTATCAATGTGAAATAACCTTAATTTGCTATATCAGAGATATATCTTTCTTGTTGGTGCAAATAATACAAAATACTTTTGTAACAACACTTTATCCCAGTATCTATTTCAAAAGTATTCCTTTCATCTACTCTGCCATAAATAGCGACATAACTCACTCACACACTCCTTCGCTCGATCTATCGATCGCTCACAGACTCACTCGCTTCTCTCTTAGTCACTCTCTAGTTCGTTTGTTCACCTCTGGCATACTACCTTTTTCACTTATTCATTTCATCACTCAATCACACTATCATATATTACCTAAATCACTCACTTCTTCTGTCAAGAAGTTCATCGTTAAATAAATCGTTTCTTTCATCAAATGAAGCAATCCATCACTTACTGAATCTCTTACGTATTTGTTTAATGTTGACATTAAATTATTATATGCGTAAACGATTAAACGATTCCGCTCCTTGAAGTTTAAGAGCTATTTGTTCAGTTTGAACATCAATTTGATAAACCTAGAGTATTATGGCTTTACCGCTATTATCGTGCTGATAAAGCTTATGTTTTTCAATGAAATATCTTGCATTTTATAAAAATAAGACTTTGTATGATAACAGAAATTAATTCTTCACATAGTGTTTATTTCACATCCGATCCAACGACTTTTATTGAAATGCGTACCAAATATTATGGAAAGCTTAATCAAATCTGGAAGGGTAAATTAATATAATATGTAATCATACTGTATTTTTTATTTATTTTAATAATAAACACATTAGTAATAATGAATATTTAATAAATTGCTCTTACTAGCAAGACACACTTATAGGGGATGCGCAATGATAGCCCAAATAATATGTCTGTAAAAACCCTATAAGAGATTTAAACGATAATTATTACTTATCCGTGAAAGCATCCTTGAAAACGTATGTTTTTAGAAAGGATTGAAACTTTTCTAGAGACAACGCATTTATAATATCTGGCGGCAACTTATTACCCGCAGTGGGGGCTACAACATTAAACGCACAATCACAATATGACTTGAGCCGAAACACGGGAACATGGAATAGTATACGAAGGCTGAACCTGACAAAATTGAAATCTCTCCACGATTCTGCATTATCTAAAAGGTGAAGATGCAAGTGAAATGGTAAACATCTTGAGCAAGTCGTCTAGTGAATAAAGAAATATATATATTGGGAAATGAATTGTGAAACAATAATAAAAAATTGATATAATTAACGAGAAACGATCGGAATTGGGTTGGTAATTCCGATGACTATCAATGTGAATCATGTAAGCTCTATCCAAATTTTAAAGTTTATAACAGTTTATTCTACTGAGTATTGGTGATAAGACTAATTACAGTGTATTTAAGAATAAATTATAAACTACGGATCCAGCATGAAACCAATTGAACTAAATTGAACAATCAATCACCAACTTAAAACACCTTTTCACTGCTGTAATATAATATCGAAACATTACACATTACCTATTGGTTTATAGCAGTTTTGATATGTTGGCTTTATATAGAGACAAATTGCATTTTAATTTTCAATGTAATTTGGACATAATACGCAAATTTAAATAAGGTGTGAGAAGAGTTTATTTATCTGCCATATAAACCTGTTTTATTGTTTTTTGATATTAGACTTAGTCTTACAACCGCAGCTAAAGTAAAACTCAGTTATAAAAATGGAAGCTCATCAAACTCTGCCAATCTATGATTTGGAAATATTTGATGAATGGAATATACATAATTCGACTGTTTGCTCAAATGTAAGTTCCTTTCCTAAAACAAATTGCATCCCAATTATTATTTGACTATTCAATCCAATTTTAATTTATTATTAATACTGTCATGTGTATTTATGTATACATATCTCACATTTCCTAGAATTCAACATGTGAAGAGTACCAACACAGTGATATACCATTGAGTTCCAACTACAGCGATATAACCGCAAACTTGTCTAAGCTTCCTACTAAAGCGCAGTCCATCAGCAAAGAAGGGCATGTTCAGTTAGATGATGAAAAAAGAAATATGTTGCTTGTTGAACTGGAAGACGTTTTATGTAAAGAGAGCAGCAATTTTACTGGTGATTTATCAGTTTTAATTTCCTGTCAGGAAACGGATTTCCCCGTCACCTTCCGCATCAGTAAACTTAATGTTAGATTCTTTAAATTGAAAAGTTCACCAATGGAGGAAAAGGTTGATCAACTACAAGCTACTTATTTAAAGTTATCAAAAGAAATAGAGTCAGCAAGAGAAGTACTTTTATCGAATAGAAATGCTCAATCAGATGAGATATCACAAATCAAATTAATGTATGACAATTATCACCATCGACTAATAGATAGCGTAGAGGGGTCACTTCGTACTATTGAGAAACAACTTGAGAAAGACTATCATAAGAAAGCTAACAATGTGATCCGTTCTACAGCCTTTCTTCACGACTTCGAGTCAAAAGCATACTATGGAAATAAAGGACACATCCAAATAGAGAATAGATATCCTTCCACGGAACCTGAATCACTTATCATCAGACAGACAGAGTCGTCTAGTAGGGTCGCTCACCGAGAGAAGAAGACTGTCAAAACAAAACGAACAGCATACAAAGCGCAAATCTGGACACCTTTATCTACAATGCATCACGATAATTCATTAATTAGAGAATTTCAATTTTCTCGACATGGAATTTGATGTTACTCCAGTGTCGTGTATATTATATTTTCTTATCGTGCAAACATCATGAAAACTTGCGGAATAAAAGATAAAATCCTAAGCATTTTGTGTTTATTTCAAGAATCTTTTGTTTCGTGCACAGGATAGGCTAAATGGTTAAGCGACATATAAATGTAATGAGGCGAAGTGAAAGATGAAACACCCTTCTGACATAAGTTAGAAAAGAAACTCTGCTACTCTTAATCATTTTAATAAACATTACTTTGATCATTTCAATAAAGAAAAAAATTAAATATAGATTATGGTCAAATATATTTATGTATCTTATTTCGTATATGATAGTCTAAATGTTGTGTCTAACAAAATCACGGTAACATTAGTCACTGATTAGCTTATTAACCAAAGAAAAACAAGAATAAAATCTGACACCATCTCGGTGTAACTGTATATGGTGACATCTTAGAAATGGCTTTCTCTATTCTACTCCACTATCAATGTGAAATAACCTTAATTTGCTATATCAGAGATATATCTTTCTTGTTGGTGCAAATAATACAAAAGACTTTTGTAACAACACTTTATCCCAGTATCTATTTCAAAAGTATTCCTTTCATCTACTCTGCCATAAATAGCGACATAACTCACTCACACACTCCTTCGCTCGATCTATCGATCGCTCACAGACTCACTCGCTTCTCTCTTAGTCACTCTCTAGTTCGTTTGTTCACCTCTGGCATACTACCTTTTTCACTTATTCATTTCATCACTCGATCACACTATCATATATTACCTAAATCACTCACTTCTTCTGTCAAGAAGTTCATCGTTAAATCAATCGTTTCTTTCATCAAATGAAGCAATCCATCACTTACTGAATCTCTTACGTATTTGTTTAATGTTGACATTAAATTATTATATGCGTAAACGATTAAACGATTCCGCTCCTTGAAGTTTAAGAGCTATTTGTTCAGTTTGAACATCAATTTGATAAACCTAGAGTATTATGGCTTTACCGCTATTATCGTGCTGATAAAGCTTATGTTTTTCAATGAAATATTTTGCATTTTATAAAAATAAGACTTTGTATGATAACAGAAATTAACTCTTCACATAGTGTTTATTTCACATCCGATCCAATGACTTTTATTGAAATGCGTACCAAATATTATGGAAAGCTTAATCAAATCTGGAAGGGTAAATTAATATAATATGTAATCATTTTGTATTTTTTATTTATTTTAATAATAAACACATTAGTAATAATGAATATTTAATAAATTGCTCTCTCTAGCAAGACACACTTATAGGGGATGCGCAATGATAGCCCAAATAATATGTCTGTAAAAACCCTATAAGAGATTTAAACGATAATTATTACTTATCCGTGAAAGCATCCTTGAAAACGTATGTTTTTAGAAAGGATTGAAACTTTTCTAGAGACAACGCATTTATAATATCTGGCGGCAACTTATTACCCGCAGTGGGGGCTACAACATTAAACGCACAATCACAATATGACTTGAGCCGAAACACGGGAACATGGAATAGTATACGAAAGCTGAACCTGACAAAATTGAAATCTCTCCACGATTCAGCATTATCTAAAAGGTGAAGATGCAAGTGAAATGGTAAACATCTTGAGCAAGTCGTCTAGTGAATAAAGAAATATATATATTGGGAAATGAATTGTGAAACAATAATAAAAAATTGATATAATTAACGAGAAACGATCGGAATTGGGTTGGTAATTCCGATGACTATCAATGTGAATCATGTAAGCTCTATCCAAATTTTAAAGTTTATAACAGTTTATTCTACTGAGTATTGGTGATAAGACTA
Source organism: Paralvinella palmiformis (assembly GCA_025642065.1). Taxonomy (NCBI): domain Eukaryota; kingdom Metazoa; phylum Annelida; class Polychaeta; order Terebellida; family Alvinellidae; genus Paralvinella; species Paralvinella palmiformis. The sequence goes on along the minus strand of JAODUP010002095.1, from coordinate 8,715 downwards.
ATTACAGTGTATTTAAGAATAAATTATAAACTACGGATCCAGCATGAAACCAATTGAACTAAATTGAACAATCAATCACCAACTTAAAACACCTTTTCACTGCTGTAATATAATATCGAAACATTACACATTACCTATTGGTTTATAGCAGTTTTGATATGTTGGCTTTATATAGAGACAAATTGCATTTTAATTTTCAATGTAATTTGGACATAATACGCAAATTTAAATAAGGTGTGAGAAGAGTTTATTTATCTGCCATATAAACCTGTTTTATTGTTTTTTGATATTAGACTTAGTCTTACAACCGCAGCTAAAGTAAAACTCAGTTATAAAAATGGAAGCTCATCAAACTCTGCCAATCTATGATTTGGAAATATTTGATGAATGGAATATACATAATTCGACTGTTTGCTCAAATGTAAGTTCCTTTCCTAAAACAAATTGCATCCCAATTATTATTTGACTATTAATCCAATTTTAATTTATTATTAATACTGTCATGTGTATTTATGTATACATATCTCACATTTCCTAGAATTCAACATGTGAGAGTACCAACACAGTGATATACCATTGAGTTCCAACTACAGGATATAACCGCAAACTTGTCTAAGCTTCCTACTAAAGCGCAGTCCATCAGCAAAGAAGGGCATGTTCAGTTAGATGATGAAAAAAGAAATATGTTGCTTGTTGAACTGGAAGACGTTTTATGTAAAGAAGCAGCAATTTTACTGGTGATTTATCAGTTTTAATTTCCTGTCAGGAAACGGATTTCCCCGTCACCTTCCGCATCAGTAAACTTAATGTTAGATTCTTTAAATTGAAAAGTTCACCAATGGAGGAAAAGGTTGATCAACTACAAGCTACTATTAAGTTATCAAAGAAATAGAGTCAGCAAGAGAAGTACTTTTATCGAATAGAAATGCTCAATCAGATGAGATATCACAAATCAAATTAATGTATGACAATTATCACCATCGACTAATAGATAGCGTAGAGGGGTCACTTCGTACTATTGAGAAACAACTTGAGAAAGACTATCATAAGAAAGCTAACAATGTGATCCGTTCTACAGCCTTTCTTCACGACTTCGAGTCAAAAGCATACTATGGAAATAAAGGACACATCCAAATAGAGAATAGATATCCTTCCACGGAACCTGAATCACTTATCATCAGACAGACAGAGTCGTCTAGTAGGTCGCTCACCGAGAGAAGAGACTGTCAAAACAAAACGAACAGCATACAAAGCGCAAATCTGGACACCTTTATCTACAATGCATCACGATAATTCATTAATTAGAGAATTTCAATTTTCTCGACATGGAATTTGATGTTACTCCAGTGTCGTGTATATTATATTTTCTTATCTGCAAACATCATGAAAACTTGCGGAATAAAAATAAAATCTAAGCATTTTGTGTTTATTTCAAGAATCTTTTGTTTCGTGCACAGGATAGGCTAAATGGTTAAGCGACATATAAATGTAATGAGGCGAAGTGAAAGATGAAACACCCTTCTGACATAAGTTAGAAAAGAAACTCTGCTACTCTTAATCATTTTAATAAACATTACTTTGATCATTTCAATAAAGAAAAAAATTAAATATAGATTATGGTCAAATATATTTATGTATCTTATTTCGTATATGATAGTCTAAATGTTGTGTCTAACAAAATCACGGTAACATTAGTCACTGATTAGCTTATTAACCAAAGAAAAACAAGAATAAAATCTGACACCATCTCGATGTAACTGTATATGGTGACATCTCTATTCTACTCCACTATCAATGTGAAATAACCTTAATTTGCTATATCAGAGATATATCTTTCTTGTTGGTGCAAATAATACAAAATACTTTTGTAACAACACTTTATCCCAGTATCTATTTCAAAAGTATTCCTTTCATCTACTCTGCCATAAATAGCGACATAACTCACTCACACACTCCTTCGCTCGATCTATCGATCGCTCACAGACTCACTCGCTTCTCTCTTAGTCACTCTCTAGTTCGTTTGTTCACCTCTGGCATACTACCTTTTTCACTTATTCATTTCATCACTCAATCACACTATCATATATTACCTAAATCACTCACTTCTTCTGTCAAGAAGTTCATCGTTAAATAAATCGTTTCTTTCATCAAATGAAGCAACCATCACTTACTGAATCTCTTACGTATTTGTTTAATGTTGACATTAAATTATTATATGCGTAAACGATTAAACGATTCCGCTCCTTGAAGTTTAAGAGCTATTTGTTCAGTTTGAACATCAATTTGATAAACCTAGAGTATTATGGCTTTACCGCTATTATCGTGCTGATAAAGCTTATGTTTTTCAATGAAATATCTTGCATTTTATAAAAATAAGACTTTGTATGATAACAGAAATTAATTCTTCACATAGTGTTTATTTCACATCCGATCCAATGACTTTTATTGAAATGCGTACCAAATATTATGGAAAGTTAATCAAATCTGGAAGGGTAAATTAATATAATATGTAATCATTTTTTTTTTTTTTATTTTAATAATAAAACTTAGTAATAATGAATATTTAATAAATTGCTCTTCTAGCAAGACACACTTATAGGGGATGCGCAATGATAGCCCAAATAATATGTCTGTAAAAACCCTATAAGAGATTTAAACGATAATTATTACTTATCTGTGAAAGCATCCTTGAAAACGTATGTTTTTAGAAAGGATTGAAACTTTTCTAGAGACAACGCATTTATAATATCTGGCGGCAACTTATTACCCGCAGTGGGGGCTAACATTAAACGCACAATCACAATATGACTTGACCGAAACACGGGAACATGGAATAGTATACGAAGCTGAACCTGACAAAATTGAAATCTCTCCACGATTCAGCATTATCTAAAAGGTGAAGATGCAAGTGAAATGGTAAACATCTTGAGCAAGTCGTCTAGTGAATAAAGAAATATATATATTGGGAAATGAATTGTGAAACAATAATAAAAAATTGATATAATTAACGAGAAACGATCGGAATTGGGTTGGTAATTCCGATGACTATCAATGTGAATCATGTAAGCTCTATCCAAATTTTAAAGTTTATAACAGTTTATTCTACTGAGTATTGGTGATAAGACTAATTACAGTGTATTTAAGAATAAATTATAAACTACGGATCCAGCATGAAACCAATTGAACTAAATTGAACAATCAATCACCAACTTAAAACACCTTTTCACTGCTGTAATATAATATCGAAACATTACACATTACCTATTGGTTTATAGCAGTTTTGATATGTTGGCTTTATATAGAGACAAATTGCATTTTAATTTTCAATGTAATTTGGACATAATACGCAAATTTAAATAAGGTGTGAGAAGAGTTTATTTATCTGCCATATAAACCTGTTTTATTGCTTTTTGATATTAGACTTAGTCTTACAACCGCAGCTAAAGTAAAACTCAGTTATAAAAATGGAAGCTCATCAAACTCTGCCAATCTATGATTTGGAAATATTTGATGAATGGAATATACATAATTCGACTGTTTGCTCAAATGTAAGTTCCTTTCCTAAAACAAATTGCATCCCAATTATTATTTGACTATTTAATCCAATTTTAATTTATTATTAATACTGTCATGTGTATTTATGTATACATATCTCACATTTCCTAGAATTCAACATGTGAAGAGTACCAACACAGTGATATACCATTGAGTTCCAACTACAGCGATATAACCGCAAACTTGTCTAAGCTTCCTACTAAAGCGCAGTCCATCAGCAAAGAAGGGCATGTTCAGTTAGATGATGAAAAAAGAAATATGTTGCTTGTTGAACTGGAAGACGTTTTATGTAAAGAAAGCAGCAATTTTACTGGTGATTTATCAGTTTTAATTTCCTGTCAGGAAACGGATTTCCCCGTCACCTTCCGCATCAGTAAACTTAATGTTAGATTCTTTAAATTGAAAAGTTCACCAATGGAGGAAAAGGTTGATCAACTACAAGCTACTAACTTAAGGTTATCAAGAGAAATAGAGTCAGCAAGAGAAGTACTTTTATCGAATAGAAATGCTCAATCAGATGAGATATCACAAATCAAATTAATGTATGACAATTATCACCATCGACTAATAGATAGCGTAGAGGGGTCACTTCGTACTATTGAGAAACAACTTGAGAAAGACTATCATAAGAAAGCTAACAATGTGATCCGTTCTACAGCCTTTCTTCACGACTTCGAGTCAAAAGCATACTATGGAAATAAAGGACACATCCAAATAGAGAATAGATATCCTTCCACGGAACCTGAATCACTTATCATCAGACAGACAGAGTCGTCTAGTAGGATCGCTCACCGAGAGAAGAGGACTGTCAAAACAAAACGAACAGCATACAAAGCGCAAATCTGGACACCTTTATCTACAATGCATCACGATAATTCATTAATTAGAGAATTTCAATTTTCTCGACATGGAATTTGATGTTACTCCAGTGTCGTGTATATTATATTTTCTTATCATGCAAACATCATGAAAACTTGCGGAATAAAATATAAAATGCTAAGCATTTTGTGTTTATTTCAAGAATCTTTTGTTTCGTGCACAGGATAGGCTAAATGGTTAAGCGACATATAAATGTAATGAGGCGAAGTGAAAGATGAAACACCCTTCTGACATAAGTTAGAAAAGAAACTCTGCTACTCTTAATCATTTTAATAAACATTACTTTGATCATTTCAATAAAGAAAAAAATTAAATATAGATTATGGTCAAATATATTTATGTATCTTATTTCGTATATGATAGTCTAAATCTTGTGTATAACAAAATCACGGTAACATTAGTCACTGATTAGCTTATTAACCAAAGAAAAACAAGAATAAAATCTGACACCATCTCGATGTAACTGTATATGGTGACATCGTAGAAATGGCTTTCTATTCTACTCCACTATCAATGTGAAATAACCTTAATTTGCTATATCAGAGATATATCTTTCTTGTTGGTGCAAATAATACAAAAGACTTTTGTAACAACACTTTATCCCAGTATCTATTTCAAAAGTATTCCTTTCATCTACTCTGCCATAAATAGCGACATAACTCACTCACACACTCCTTCGCTCGATCTATCGATCGCTCACAGACTCACTCGCTTCTCTCTTAGTCACTCTCTAGTTCGTTTGTTCACCTCTGGCATACTACCTTTTTCACTTATTCATTTCATCACTCAATCACACTATCATATATTACCTAAATCACTCACTTCTTCTGTCAAGAAGTTCATCGTTAAATAAATCGTTTCTTTCATCAAATGAAGCAATCCATCACTTACTGAATCTCTTACGTATTTGTTTAATGTTGACATTAAATTATTATATGCGTAAACGATTAAACGATTCCGCTCCTTGAAGTTTAAGAGCTATTTGTTCAGTTTGAACATCAATTTGATAAACCTAGAGTATTATGGCTTTACCGCTATTATCGTGCTGATAAAGCTTATGTTTTTCAATGAAATATCTTGCATTTTATAAAAATAAGACTTTGTATGATAACAGAAATAATCTTCACATAGTGTTTATTTCACATCCGATCCAAGACTTTTATTGAAATGCGTACCAAATATTATGGAAAGCTTAATCAAATCTGGAAGGGTAAATTAATATAATATGTAATCATACTGTATTTTTTATTTATTTTAATAATAAACACATTAGTAATAATGAATATTTAATAAATTGCTCTTACTAGCAAGACACACTTATAGTTGATGCGCAATGATAGCCCAAATAATATGTCTGTAAAAACCCTATAAGAGATTTAAACGATAACTATTACTTATCCGTGAAAACATCATTGAAAACGTATGTTTTTAGAAAGGATTGAAACTTTTCTAGAGACAACGCATTTATAATATCTGGCGGCAACTTATTACCCGCAGTGGGGGCTGTAACATTAAACGCACAATCACAATATGACATGAGCCGAAACACGGGAACATGGAATAGTATACGAAGGCTGAACCTGACAAAATTGAAATCTCTCCACGATTCAGCATTATCTAAAAGGTGAAGATGCAAGTGAAATCGTAAACAGCTTGAGCAAGTCGTCTAGTGAATAAAGAAGTATATATCTTTGGAAATGAATTGTGAAACAATAATAAAAAAATGATATAATTAACGAGAAACGATCGGAATTGGGTTGGTAATTCCGATGACTATCAATGTGAATCATGTAAGCTCTATCCAAATTTTAAAGTTTATAACAGTTTATTCTACTGAGTATTGGTGATAAGACTAATTACAGTGTATTTAAGAATAAATTATAAACTACGAATCCAGCATGAAACCAATTGAACTAAATTGAACAATCAATCACCAACTTAAAACACCTTTTCACTGCTGTAATATAATATCGAAACATTACACATTACCTATTGGTTTATAGCAGTTTTGATATGTTGGCTTTATATAGAGACAAATTGCATTTTAATTTTCAATGTAATTTGGACATAATACGCAAATTGAAATAAGGTGTGAGAAGAGTTTATTTATCTGCCATATAAACCTGTTTTATTGCTTTTTGATATTAGACTTAGTCTTACAACCGCAGCTAAAGTAAAACTCAGTTATAAAATGGAAGCTCATCAAACTCTGCCAATCTATGATTTGGAAATATTTGATGAATGGAATATACATAATTCGACTGTTTGCTCAAATTATTTTTAAACAATTATCCAATTTATTTATATTAATCCATTTATTTATTATAATATTCATTTTTAGATCAATTAATTCCAAATTAACATTGAGTCCAACACAGGATATACCATTGAGTTCCACTAAGGATAACGCAAAGCAGTTCATAAGAGAAGAAAAGGCTGTTAGAGATATGAAAAAAGAAATTTCTTGTTACGGAAATTTTGTAAGAACGATTTCGTATTATCATTTTAATTTGTAGAACTTTGATTCCATAGAAATTATTAACTTAAATTAAAGTTACAAAGAAAAGGTACAAAAAGTACTTTTAAATTCAAAGAAATGTCACAGAGAGATTTACAATAAATTAATGATGAATATCACAATCAATAATGTAGAAATTCACTCGACTATAGAACTAGAGGGACTTCATAGAAACAACGGGAAAACTTCTAAGCTCTTGATCGTCAAGCTTCTTGATAGCAAACAATAGGAATAAACCTCCAAAAGAATATATCTCACGACGATCCTTATCGCACGAGGAGAGTCCACAAGAAAGATAAAACAAACGACACTACAAAGAAATCGAATTTATTAAGATCATTTCATTAATTGAGTTTCATTTCTGAATAATTTTTTATCGTGCATATAATTTCATAGAAAATCTAAATTGGAAAAATTAAAGAACTTTTGTTTTTCAGAACTTTGTTTGCACAAAGTAAAGGAAGGAAATAAATTGACAAGTAAAAGAAACCCTTCTAATATTAAAAAACTTGATCTTTCTTTTAAAAAATTATTGATATTCAATAAAAAAATTAATTGATTATGTCAAATTTTTTACATTCGTAATTAGTCTAATCTTTTAAAAAAACAGTAAATTGCACATTGTTTAACAAGAAAAAAATAAAATGCCTCTCATTACTATATAATGTGAAATTTTTTATTTCTATATCAGGAATACTTTTTGTAATAAAAACTTTTTTTAAATATAAAAAGACTTTTCAAATTATCCTATCTATTCAAAATACCTTATCACTCCCATTGCGACATATCCTCACAACTCCTCGCTCTCTTGTCCTCCAGTCTGTTCCTCTGTACTCCTTTCTTTTCATTCATACTACCTTTTCATTATTCTTATCACTCATCCTTCAAATTACTAAATCATCTTCTTCTCAAGAAGTCATCTTAAATAATCTTTCTTTTAATGGCATATATTATATTTTACGTTTTTAAGTTGCTTAATTAATATGTAAGTTAACATCCTTTGAATTAGAGTATTTGCTTTACTATTTGTAATAAGTTATGTTTAGATATCTGCTTAAATAGTTTTATGAAAATTATTTTAAAATAGTTTTTAACGAAATATTTTAATGGTTTACAATATAAGTTTTATTGAAGGTAAATATATAAAGTAATAAATTATAATTATTAATATAACATTGTATTTGTTTATTTAATAATCCTTTAAAGAAATTAAAAGTTCGCAAGAACCATAATGCGAAAACCCAATAAATTTAAAATATAAATTTAAACATTTAACTATTGAAAGATTGAAACTTTTTAGAAAGATTAAATTTCTGGCAACATTAAATGGGGCAACTTAACCCCATGGGCGAACAAACGAAATACAAGCTGACCGAAAAGGAACTAATTATACAAGGTGAATGAAAATGAAATTACATTAGCATTCAAAAGTGAATAAGAAATTAAATTGGAATGTTGTGAAAAAAATAAATTTGAAATAAGGAAAAAAAAAAAAAATGTAATTCGAAAACATCAATTTGGGTTGTAATTCCAATTAATTAACATTATCTATAATTTAAAGTTATACAGTTATTTAGATATTTATAAACTAATCAGTGAAAGAATAAATTAAATCAATCCACTAAACCTTACTTTAAATAATACAACTTAAAACCTTTTATGCGTTATATTGCTTAAAACATTGTTTAATTTTATATTGGCTTAATAGCAAATTTTTTAATTTAATTATTTGCATAAACCTTAAAATTTGGGTTTTAAGGTTA
>JAODUP010002106.1:0-15137 GCA_025642065.1 Paralvinella palmiformis | reverse complement strand
TAAACTTGCCCTACATGTATAAGTTTAATTGAACTATAAATTAAAGCTGGGTATTTGTAATATTTTTGTACATTATGATGAATGAACGTTATGATATTTTAATTGCCTCTGCTGGCGTATTACGTTTTAACTACGTATATATTTTTCGTCCATAATCAATTTCTATAAATAAATATTATCATGTGTGAGTTTTTTATCACTCTCTACACGTGAAGTAAATCTTAGCCTTGTTTATCGGTAACCAGATCTAGCTGGCTTCACCTTTGGCTTAGTAAACTGATAAACCCCGCAGCACCTGCAATATTCACAGACTTTGTGCAATATTCAAACTGTGTTATAATATTGATAATGTGTTCACCTTCAGTTAGTAGAAGCCTCCCTGTCACAGTCCATTCTCTGTTCATTTCTTCGCATTTTCTATTCCAGACCATGCAGTTAATACTCGTAGAGCTCTCGCGTGTCTATGTCGGACTCGTGACTGAGATTCCTGCAGCGCCATCTGTAGGGAGGCAACAAACATCTGAAATAAAAAGAGTCCTCGCATATCTAGGCAAAATTGAAGAATTTAGTAATTAGCATAAATTAGTGTAATCCAAGAATAGTCACACAATGTTACTATATGTAATAACTGGCTTTAGCTGTAGTATATTATTTGCAGTAGGGTGTTGACGAATCTATAAACCATAATCTTTGGTTGGAGCTTTTGGCATACGTATAAAGAGTGCCATGTTATAATATAAACGTACTCGCTTCGGCGGTACATATACTAAAATTGGAACGATACAGAGAAGATTAGCATGGCCCCTGCGCAAGGATGACACGCAAATTCGTGAAGCGTTCCATATTTTTCCCCAATTAAATAATTTATATTTTATGCTCATTTACACCTGTTTCCCTATAAAGTATACCATTTCGCTGTAGTAGACCTATATCGCTCGATTAATTAATGATAAACCATTTTCAATTTGATTTCAAAGTGTGTGCAGGCGCGAGGATGCTCGAGTAATCGCTATGGCGATTACAAGCGACACACTTCTTTCTGTTCTTGTAATTAATACTCACCTGCTGAACGTAACTTTATCTAGTAATTATTCACGGGGAAGTTTCTATCTATTCTTCTATCTTTTTCGCAATTTTGTGCACATGGAGCAATGTCGAGCCACTCAAAGAGAGCGAAATTCAGGGCGATAGTGATCGTGGCGCAACGCGCTATCCAGTAGCCACGGAGGTTTAGGATTGCCGGCATTTAAATGGTGGCTATAGTCTGAATAACATATCCATCGGTACGGCACGTCCGTCTTCTGTGTTGTGTGTACACATTATGTAAAGGTCACAGGCCTCCAAGGTCGCCTGGCGACAATATCGGCCCATGACCTTCAGTCGTTCGATTGACCACGTATATCCGTAATGAGATTTCATATATGGCTATAGCGGTGTGCCATCCGAAAAAATGGAAAAATGAATAACTATTCCACATGGCGACGCGATGGATTGCGACAAAACGCATCGTCCATGTAACAATTGGCAATGCGAACGGATGAATCCGATCGGGGTCGTAAAATTCTGATTCACTCGATACGGTTACCGTACGAACCGTAATCACCGCCCGAGGGTTTCGAGTAATGGAACAATCCCACTGGAACAGAAATCAAAGCTCAGGACGGGGACAGTTAAAGAGTCAAGTGACATGGCTCGCTTGAGCTGCTACATTTAGAGTCGCGAGCCGTTAGGGGCTAGGAGCTGCAAAATCGGTAAACGATTTTCGCGAATACGCATTATCGGCGTCCAAATACAATAAATAGGATAGTGACTGACAGCGTGGCGATGCGCTGCTAGAGCTGCTCTAAAAACTATTTACGCTCCTTACTCCTTTTTCACATTTTCGAAATTAAAAAACATCTCCCCCATACCAACACGAAAGCGACCGCTAACTCCAGCATTTAATTACATGTAATTTCGAAAATGCACAGAATGATATTTAAGACGTGAAGAAAAGTATAAATGAATAACGGCTAAGTGTAAGCACACAACTGGCGGGATTTATATGACTTTCGCGTGTGTTTTTGTTCGATAAAATAATAATACTAATATATATTTATTGTTATAAAGGCAATTTATCGAGACATAAATGCAAGACGCATCAACGTAACACCATACATGCTATCCAAAGGTAAGCACTTAAATGTATATGTTCAATTAACAACTTGGTTTATATGAAGCATACCAATAACCATATCGCTTTCAAGCCAGTTCCATTTCTTACTAGTAAACAAATGTACCTTGTATGACATGAAAAACTAGTTTTTGGCATTTGAAATTGACTTGTAAATTTTTTCCTTTTTTACAGTAATTGGAACCCAAATAATTTCCAAAATTAACTTTTTAAAAAATTTTAAGAAAAAAATATATTTTTTTAAAAAAAAATTTTATATATATATATATATATATATTGCATCTAAATACTTTAACATATGTTTGCAGTTGTACGTGTTAAATATTTTTGTTTAAAGGGAATTTTTCAGACTTCAAACCCTACGTCCCTACATGCTATCAATAAACTTGTATATGTTTATTCAACTGTTTAATGAAGCATAAATAACGATATGTTTAATATTTTTGTACATTATGATGAATGAACGTTTGATTTAATTGCCTTGCTGCTCTTGACGCTTTGTTACTATGTAAGTTAGGTAACCTTCAAATCCAAGTTCTCTAAATTCAGATTCTTTAAATTCCTTATAGGTAAAAATATTGAAGCAAAACATTGCATTACTATTTTACATCAGAACGGATTATATATATATAGCTGGCTTCACCTTTGGCTTAGTAAACTGATAAACCCCGCAGCACCTGCAATATTCACAGACTTTGTGCAATATTCAAACTGTGTTATAATATTGATAATGTGTTCACCTTCAGTTAGTAGAAGCCTCCCTGTCACAGTCCATTCTCTGTTCATTTCTTCGCATTTTCTATTCCAGACCATGCAGTTAATACTCGTAGAGCTCTCGCGTGTCTATGTCGGACTCGTGACTGAGATTCCTGCAGCGCCATCTGTAGGGAGGCAACAAACATCTGAAATAAAAAGAGTCCTCGCATATCTAGGCAAAATTGAAGAATTTAGTAATTAGCATAAATTAGTGTAATCCAAGAATAGTCACACAATGTTACTATATGTAATAACTGGCTTTAGCTGTAGTATATTATTTGCAGTAGGGTGTTGACGAATCTATAAACCATAATCTTTGGTTGGAGCTTTTGGCATACGTATAAAGAGTGCCATGTTATAATATAAACGTACTCGCTTCGGCGGTACATATACTAAAATTGGAACGATACAGAGAAGATTAGCATGGCCCCTGCGCAAGGATGACACGCAAATTCGTGAAGCGTTCCATATTTTTCCCCAATTAAATAATTTATATTTTATGCTCATTTACACCTGTTTCCCTATAAAGTATACCATTTCGCTGGTAGTAGACCTATATCGCTCGATTAATTAATGATAAACCATTTTCAATTTGATTTCAAAGTGTGTGCAGGCGCGAGGATGCTCGAGTAATCGCTATGGCGATTACAAGCGACACACTTCTTTCTGTTCTTGTAATTAATACTCACCTGCTGAACGTAACTTTATCTAGTAAATTATATCCACTGGGGAATGTTTCTAAGTCTTATAATTGGTTCAAGTTATCATATTCATTGGTGTTTTACGGCCAATTTTGTGCACATGGTAGGCTAAATAGGCCGAGCCACCTCCAAAGATAATGAAGCCAAGTCAAAGGTGAAACACCCTTCAGATATCCCCACGCGCGATTCGAACTCGGGTGGTAGTGATCTGTGGCGCAACGCGCTACCAGATAGACCACGGAGGTTTAGGATTACGCAATACAGAAGCTGAGGCGGGATTTCAGTGTAGGATTGTGACAAAAACGCAATCGTCTACGGGCAATTGGTGCGAATGTCGGAAGGTTGAACCAAAACTACGACTCCGGCCGCAATTCTGGACTCATTCGGGAGCTGTGAAGATCAAGAACTCTCAGGTCTCTGGGCTTCTCCTCACTCCTCACTCCACACGGTGTTTCGGAATAATTCCATCAGTGCTCACAGGCTCGTCTCATATTGCAATAGTCGGGTAAACGATTGTCTCGTGAATTACCGCATGACTGGCGTTCAAATAAAGAGATAATGAGATGTGCTGCTAGCTGCTCTTATATTTATCTCAAGTATTATCATTTTCATAATGGGAGCACATTTCATAATAACACCTACATACATGTAATTTTTCGAAAAATGCACAGAATGATATTTAAGACGTGAAGAAAAGTATAAATGAATAACGGCTAAGTGTAAGCACACAACTGGCGGGATTTATATGACTTTCGCGTGTGTTTTTGTTCGATAAAATAATAATACTAATATCATATTTATTGTTATAAAGGCAATTTATCGAGACATAAATGCAAGACGCATCAACGTAACACCATACATGCTATCCAAAGGATACCAATAACCATATCGCTTTCAAGCCAGTTCCATTTCTTACTAGTAAACAAATGTGACCTTGTATGACATAAAAACTAGTTTTTGGCATTTGAAATTGACTTGTAAATTTCTGCTCTTGACGCTTTGTTACTATGTAAGTTAGGTAACCTTCAAATCGAAGTTCTCTAAATTCAGATTCTTTAAATTCCTTATAGGTAAAAATATTGAAGCAAAACATTGCATTACTATTTTACATCAGAACGCATTATATATATATATATATATATATATATATAGTTGCATTCAAGTTTGCAGTTGTACGTGTTAAATATATGTTTCAGTATTACAGACTCACATTGTGTGCATTCTTCATAAACTTATTCATCATAATGTACAAAAATATTACAAATACCCAGCTTTAATTTATAGTTCAATTAAACTTATACATGTAGGGCAAGTTTATGAAGAATGCACACAATGTGAGTCTGTAATACTGAAACATATATTTAACACGTACAACTGCAAACATATGTTAAAGTATTTAGATGCAATATATATATATATATATATATATATATATATGCGTTCGTTCTGATGTAAAATAGTAATGCAATGTTTTGCTTCAATATTTTTACCTATAAGGAATTTAAAGAATCTGAATTTAGAGAACTTCGATTTGAAGGTTACCTAACTTACATAGTAACAAAGCGTCAAGAGCAGAAATTTACAAGTCAATTTCAAATGCCAAAAACTAGTTTTTCATGTCATACAAGGTCACATTTGTTTACTAGTAAGAAATGGAACTGGCTTGAAAGCGATATGGTTATTGGTATGCTTCATATAAACCAAGTTGTTAATTGAACATATACATTTAAGTGCTTACCTTTGGATAGCATGTATGGTGTTACGTTGATGCGTCTTGCATTTATGTCTCGATAAATTGCCTTTATAACAATAAATATGATATTAGTATTATTATTTTATCGAACAAAAACACACGCGAAAGTCATATAAATCCCGCCAGTTGTGTGCTTACACTTAGCCGTTATTCATTTATACTTTTCTTCACGTCTTAAATATCATTCTGTGCATTTTCGAAATTACATGTAATTAAATGCTGGAGTTAGCGGTCGCTTTGGTGTTGGTATGGGGGAGATGTGGTTTCTACGCATTGTGCGAAGAATGGTGAATAATGTGAGATAAGGAGCGTAAATAGTTTTTAGAGCAGCTCTAGCAGCGCATCGCCACGCTGTCAGTGATGTAACCGACTTTATCCCTATTTTATTTGGTATTTGGACGCCGAAGTCGCGTACCATTAGAAGCAGTATTATTCACACGAACAATCGTTTACACGATTTTGCCCAAGCTTCCCCCCTAGCCCGCACTAACAACGAGGCTTCGCGACTCTATAATCGTGCCAGTCTCCAAAGACGAGCGAATGTGGCCACTTGACTCTTTATAACTTTCGCTCCCGTCCTGAGCTTTGATTTCTGTTCCAGTGGGTTGTTCCATTTACTCGAAACACCTCCCATTGGTGGGGGGGGGTGAGACGGAACCCATCGACTTGAGTTTCTTACCCGCTCTTCAGCTTTTACGGTAACCGTATCGAGTGAATCCAGAATTTTACGACCCCGAGTCGTAAAATTTTGGATTCAACCTTCCGATTCGCATTCGCACCAATTGTTACATGGAGCGATGCGTTTTGTCGCAATCGCATACGCAGTCGCACATGTGGAATCACGCTCGTACGTTTACATGTTTTCCATTTTTATTCGGATGGCACACCGCGTATAGCCATATATGAAATCTCGACTTGAAACCGGATATACGTGGTCAATCGAACGACTGAAGGTCATGGGCCGATATTGTCGCCAGGCGACCTTGGAGGCCTGTGACCTTTACATAATGTGTACACACAACACAGAAGACGGACGTGCCGTACCGATGGATAATAGTTTGACTAGATCCAGACTATAGCCAGCCATTTAAATAGCTTCTGTATTGCGTAATCCTAAACCTCCGTGGTCTAACTGGTAGCGCGTTGCGCCACAGATCACTACCACCCGAGTTCGAATCGCGCGTGGGGATATCACCTTTGACTTGGCTTCATTATCTTTGGAGGTGGCTCGGCCTATTTAGCCTACCATGTGCACAAAATTGGCCGTAAAACACCAATGAATATGATAACTTGAACCAATTATAAGACTTAGAAACATTCCCCAGTGGATATAATTTACTAGATAAAGTTACGTTCAGCAGGTGAGTATTAATTACAAGAACAGAAAGAAGTGTGTCGCTTGTAATCGCCATAGCGATTACTCGAGCATCCTCGCGCCTGCACACACTTTGAAATCAAATTGAAAATGGTTTATCATTAATTAATCGAGCGATATAGGTCTACTACCAGCGAAATGGTATACTTTATAGGGAAACAGGTGTAAATGAGCATAAAATATAAATTATTTAATTGGGGAAAAATATGGAACGCTTCACGAATTTGCGTGTCATCCTTGCGCAGGGGCCATGCTAATCTTCTCTGTATCGTTCCAATTTTAGTATATGTACCGCCGAAGCGAGTACGTTTATATTATAACATGGCACTCTTTATACGTATGCCAAAAGCTCCAACCAAAGATTATGGTTTTTAGATTCGTCAACACCCTACTGCAAATAATATACTACAGCTAAAGCCAGTTATTACATATAGTAACATTGTGTGACTATTCTTGGATTACACTAATTTATGCTAATTACTAAATTCTTCAATTTTGCCTAGAATATGCGAGGACTCTTTTTATTTCAGATGTTTGTTGCCTCCCTACAGATGGCGCTGCAGGAATCTCAGTCACGAGTCCGACATAGACACGCGAGAGCTCTACGAGTATTAACTGCATGGTCTGGAATAGAAAATGCGAAGAAATGAACAGAGAATGGACTGTGACAGGGAGGCTTCTACTAACTGAAGGTGAACACATTATCAATATTATAACACAGTTTGAATATTGCACAAAGTCTGTGAATATTGCAGGTGCTGCGGGGTTTATCAGTTTACTAAGCCAAAGGTGAAGCCAGCTATATATATATAATGCGTTCTGATGTAAAATAGTAATGCAATGTTTTGCTTCAATATTTTTACCTATAAGGAATTTAAAGAATCTGAATTTAGAGAACTTGGATTTGAAGGTTACCTAACTTACATAGTAACAAAGCGTCAAGAGCAGAAATTTACAAGTCAATTTCAAATGCCAAAAACTAGTTTTTCATGTCATACAAGGTCACATTTGTTTACTAGTAAGAAATGGAACTGGCTTGAAAGCGATATGGTTATTGGTATGCTTCATATAAACCAAGTTGTTAATTGAACATATACATTTAAGTGCTTACCTTTGGATAGCATGTATGGTGTTACGTTGATGCGTCTTGCATTTATGTCTCGATAAATTGCCTTTATAACAATAAATATGATATTAGTATTATTATTTTATCGAACAAAAACACACGCGAAAGTCATATAAATCCCGCCAGTTGTGTGCTTACACTTAGCCGTTATTCATTTATACTTTTCTTCACGTCTTAAATATCATTCTGTGCATTTTCGAAATTACATGTAATTAAATGCTGGAGTTAGCGGTCGCTTTCGTGTTGGTATGGGGGAGATGTGGTTTCTACGCATTGTGCGAAGAATGGTGAATAATGTGAGATAAGGAGCGTAAATAGTTTTTAGAGCAGCTCTAGCAGCGCATCGCCACGCTGTCAGTGATGTAACCGACTTTATCCCTATTTTATTTGGTATTTGGACGCCGAAGTCGCGTACCATTAGAAGCAGTATTATTCACACGAACAATCGTTTACACGATTTTGCCCAAGCTTCCCCCCTAGCCCGCACTAACAACGAGGCTTCGCGACTCTATAATCGTGCCAGTCTCCAAAGACGAGCGAATGTGGCCACTTGACTCTTTATAACTTTCGCTCCCGTCCTGAGCTTTGATTTCTGTTCCAGTGGGTTGTTCCATTTACTCGAAACACCTCCCATGGGTGGGGGGGGGGGGTGAGACGGAACCCATCGACTTGAGTTTCTTACCCGCTCTTCAGCTTTTACGGTAACCGTATCGAGTGAATCCAGAATTTTACGACCCCGAGTCGTAAAATTTTGGATTCAACCTTCCGATTCGCATTCGCACCAATTGTTACATGGAGCGATGCGTTTTGTCGCAATCGCATACGCAGTCGCACATGTGGAATCACGCTCGTACGTTTACATGTTTTCCATTTTTATTCGGATGGCACACCGCGTATAGCCATATATGAAATCTCGACTTGAAACCGGATATACGTGGTCAATCGAACGACTGAAGGTCATGGGCCGATATTGTCGCCAGGCGACCTTGGAGGCCTGTGACCTTTACATAATGTGTACACACAACACAGAAGACGGACGTGCCGTACCGATGGATAATAGTTTGACTAGATCCAGACTATAGCCAGCCATTTAAATAGCTTCTGTATTGCGTAATCCTAAACCTCCGTGGTCTAACTGGTAGCGCGTTGCGCCACAGATCACTACCACCCGAGTTCGAATCGCGCGTGGGGATATCTGAAGGGTGTTTCACCCTTTGACTTGGCTTCATTATCTTTGGAGGTGGCTCGGCCTATTTAGCCTACCATGTGCACAAAATTGGCCGTAAAACACCAATGAATATGATAACTTGAACCAATTATAAGACTTAGAAACATTCCCCAGTGGATATAATTTACTAGATAAAGTTACGTTCAGCAGGTGAGTATTAATTACAAGAACAGAAAGAAGTGTGTCGCTTGTAATCGCCATAGCGATTACTCGAGCATCCTCGCGCCTGCACACACTTTGAAATCAAATTGAAAATGGTTTATCATTAATTAATCGAGCGATATAGGTCTACTACCAGCGAAATGGTATACTTTATAGGGAAACAGGTGTAAATGAGCATAAAATATAAATTATTTAATTGGGGAAAAATATGGAACGCTTCACGAATTTGCGTGTCATCCTTGCGCAGGGGCCATGCTAATCTTCTCTGTATCGTTCCAATTTTAGTATATGTACCGCCGAAGCGAGTACGTTTATATTATAACATGGCACTCTTTATACGTATGCCAAAAGCTCCAACCAAAGATTATGGTTTTTAGATTCGTCAACACCCTACTGCAAATAATATACTACAGCTAAAGCCAGTTATTACATATAGTAACATTGTGTGACTATTCTTGGATTACACTAATTTATGCTAATTACTAAATTCTTCAATTTTGCCTAGATATGCGAGGACTCTTTTTATTTCAGATGTTTGTTGCCTCCCTACAGATGGCGCTGCAGGAATCTCAGTCACGAGTCCGACATAGACACGCGAGAGCTCTACGAGTATTAACTGCATGGTCTGGAATAGAAAATGCGAAGAAATGAACAGAGAATGGACTGTGACAGGGAGGCTTCTACTAACTGAAGGTGAACACATTATCAATATTATAACACAGTTTGAATATTGCACAAAGTCTGTGAATATTGCAGGTGCTGCGGGGTTTATCAGTTTACTGAGGGAGAGTTTTAATGTCGAGAATGTAATAATGTTGCTAATATTTTTAAAGATTAAGACCCATTAGGATTGAGAATTACCTATTATTGTAAAGCGCAAGGCGAATTAAAGCATTTAATCCAAAAATGTTTCAGTTCAGATTTTTCTAGTAGAAGGAACGGCTTAAAGCGAATGTATTGTATTTCATATAAACAAATTGTGAAACTATCATTTAATGCTTCCTTTTACCTGTATGGTTTAGTTATGGCTTGCATTTACGTAAACCTTTACAATAATAGTTGTAAATTTATCGAACAAATTAGCAAACTTTATCTTCAGGTTTGTTCACTAGTCAATTTTAACTGCTTCAATTTTTATTCATCCTTGCATTCAATTACCAATTGTTAATGGAGCGTGCTTTTGTGTGTAGGGGACATGTGGATCACGCATGTCGTTGAATGGTTTCATTTATGGAGCTAAATGCTTTAGACAATATAATCGATTGACCTGTATGAGTAACGACACCTTTTTATGGGCCATTTGGCGCCAGCCTTCATTAGCTTTATTCACGTACACAAAAAGATTTGCGCAGTTCCCCATAAGATTAACTAGATGCCGCGTACCTATGTGAAGTTCTAATTGGCGAAAAGCCCTGATCTTATAAGCGTCCGTCTAACCGAGTTCTGTCCGGGTGCCATTACTGAAACGCTTTCCCTTTGATTGGTTTACAAAGGGTCGCTATTTTCCCCTTTCCAACGGTAACCAATGAATCAGATTTTCAACCCCATCGTAAAATTAGGATTCCCTCATTAATTCGCCAATTTACATGAGCGATGCGTATTGTCCAACCATAAAATTGCGTGAATCACGCTGTCGTTACGTTTTCCATTTTCAACCCCTCCATAATGAAAGGCACTTGAACCGGATACTGGTCACTCACAATGAGGTACCGTATGGAGCCAGGGATTAGACCTATTTTAATTGGAAACAAACCCTCACGATTGCGTCCATGGAAGGGCTGATAATCCACTTACCTCCTTTTTAAATACTCTGTACGAATCATCGTTTTAACTGGCACCGTTACGCCATAATAAACCACCAAGTTGAATGCGTGGTATCACCTACTGGCATATTTAGTGCCGGCCTATTAGCCTACCATTGACAAATTCGTAACACAATGAATAGATACTAACCAATTATAAGCTTAGAAATCCCGGGGTTATATTTACAGATAAATTACTTCAGAGGGTATTAAACAACAGAGAATGTGCGCTTGATCGCCATAGCATACTCGAGATCTCGCGCTGAATTAAATCAAATTGAAATGGTTTATCTTATTTCGAGCATATAGGTCTACTACGCAAAGGTTACTTATAAAAAAGGTGTAATTGCAAAAATTAAATATTTATGGGGAAATATGGAACTTACAATGGTCACCTTGCAGGGCATGTAATTCCGATGCAATTTAGTTATGTACCGCCAAGCGAGTACGTTAAATACATGCACTCTTTATACTATGCAAAAGTAACAAAGATTATGGTTTATAGATCGTAACCCACGAAATAATATACTACAGTAAACGTTATTACATATATAACATTTTACATTCTGATTAATAATTATCTAATTTAAATTTTCAATTTTCCCAGAATGCGAGTCTCTTTTTTCAATTTTGTGTCCTCAGATGCGTAGAATTTAGTCACATGACATAGACCAAGCTCACAGATTATATAGTTGAATAATGCAATAATAACAAGAATGATTTCCAAGTTTTACTAAGAAGTAAACATTTGAATTTATAAACTGTTTGAATTACAAATCTTAATATTCAGGTGGAATTTATAATTCAAAGGGAAAAGCTATTTTATATATCCCTGAGAATTGTATGAAGTGCATTGAACCGATAGGTATTTGAGTCTGAATAGAAATTGAATTAAAATTACAATTACTGTACGGTCAAAGAGGTTTACATCATTCAATTCAAAATTAGTTTAATCTTAAAAAGTAAATTTTTTTTAAGTTTTATTTACTGCAAAGGAAGGTATTTATACCCCACGTTGTTAATTAGCTATCTTTAATGCTTTCTTCATTTATATATTTAGTTTCGAATTCATTTGTTTGAAATTGCCTTTAACTAATATGTATTAGTAGAGATTTTATCAACAATTCAAGCAAGTAATAATTCGCAGAGGTATATTTAGGCGTTCAGTAATCCACGTTAAAGATACTGGCTTTTCCAATTTTATTAATTATGCTAAGTGCGTACCTTTAAAGGTATGGTGAACGTGATCTCATTGTTTGAATTTCCCAATTAGCCGAAAAATAGTTTGATATTATGTAGCCATCCCAAAACAGCGATGTCCATTATCCCTATTTTTGTTTTCCCAGCCTTATTCTTTAAATTGTCAGTTTATCAACACTCTTTCGATTGCGTAACCCTGCCCGCATCCCAAGTTTGCGTTATAGCGTTAGGTTCCGATCGAGGAATGGAATTGACCAGACGTAAATGTTTAGCTTCTTCGCCGCCTTGTTATGTGAACACTTCCCTTTGGATGGGAGGAAGGAACCATCGACTAGTTTCATCCTCCATTTTACGGTCCCGTTACCAATATAGCCCGACTGAAACATTGGATCAACTCCGATGCATGCACGAATTGTCATGGACGATGCTTTGAGCTTGCTCCAGTCTGGTAATACCTGACGGTTCTTTCATTTTATTGGTGGCAGACGCGATAGCCAGTTAAATCGACTTGACGTATACGTAATTTGGTAAGGTATGGGCCAATCCACGACCTGGGGTGGACTTTGGTAATTTCACGAGACTTGCTACGATGTTTGTTGCTAATCGACTACCAGCCCAAAAAGGGCCCTACCCGTAATTAATCTGTCAATTTAGGCTTGACCCCGTATACCAATTAAATCGCTTGTACGGGAGTTTAAATTTTTAAGTCGCATTTCGGGTCTCGGCCTATTTACCTACCATGTGCACAACCTAACACAAATAGATGCTTACCATTTAATAGTTGAAATCCCCAGCGATTAATGTTATTAAAGGGAATCAGGGTAATAGTAAAATAAAAAATAATGGGATTGAACGCCTGCGATATCGGCATCCTTGCCGGCCATTAATCTTTTGATGGTTATTTAGTTAAAGGCAAAGGCTACCATAATATATACTTTTAAAAAGTAAACTCCACCAAAGATATATTTAATTGGGGAAAAATATGGAACGCTTCACGAATTTGCGTGTCATCCTTGCGCAGGGGCCATGCTAATCTTCTCTGTATCGTTCCAATTTTAGTATATGTACCGCCGAAGCGAGTACGTTTATATTATAACATGGCACTCTTTATACGTATGCCAAAAGCTCCAACCAAAGATTATGGTTTATAGATTCGTCAACACCCTACTGCAAATAATATACTACAGCTAAAGCCAGTTATTACATATAGTAACATTGTGTGACTATTCTTGGATTACACTAATTTATGCTAATTACTAAATTCTTCAATTTTGCCTAAATATGCGAGGACTCTTTTTATTTCAGATGTTTGTTGCCTCCCTACAGATGGCGCTGCAGGAATCTCAGTCACGAGTCCGACATAGACACGCGAGAGCTCTACGAGTATTAACTGCATGGTCTGGAATAGAAAATGCGAAGAAATGAACAGAGAATGGACTGTGACAGGGAGGCTTCTACTAACTGAAGGTGAACACATTATCAATATTATAACACAGTTTGAATATTGCACAAAGTCTGTGAATATTGCAGGTGCTGCGGGGTTTATCAGTTTACTAAGCCAAAGGTGAAGCCAGCTAGATCTGGTTACCGATAAACAAGGCTAAGATTTACTTCACGTGTAGAGAGTGATAAAAAACTCACACATGATAATATTTATTTATAGAAATTGATTATGGACGAAAAATATATACGTAGTTAAAACGTAATACGCCAGCAGAGGCAATTAAAATATCATAACGTTCATTCATCATAATGTACAAACATATTACAAATACCCAGCTTTAATTTATAGTTCAATTAAACTTATACATGTAGGGCAAGTTTATGAAGAATGCACACAATGTGAGTCTGTAATACTGAAACATATATTTAACACGTACAACTGCAAACATATGTTAAAGTATTTAGATGCAAATATATATATATATATATATATATATATATAATGCGTTCTGATGTAAAATAGTAATGCAATGTTTTGCTTCAATATTTTTACCTATAAGGAATTTAAAGAATCTGAATTTAGAGAACTTGGATTTGAAGGTTACCTAACTTACATAGTAACAAAGCGTCAAGAGCAGAAATTTACAAGTCAATTTCAAATGCCAAAAACTAGTTTTTCATGTCATACAAGGTGACATTTGTTTACTAGTAAGAAATGGAACTGGCTTGAAAGCGATATGGTTATTGGTATGCTTCATATAAACCAAGTTGTTAATTGAACATATACATTTAAGTGCTTACCTTTGGATAGCATGTATGGTGTTACGTTGATGCGTCTTGCATTTATGTCTCGATAAATTGCCTTTATAACAATAAATATGATATTAGTATTATTATTTTATCGAACAAAAACACACGCGAAAGTCATATAAATCCCGCCAGTTGTGTGCTTACACTTAGCCGTTATTCATTTATACTTTTCTTCACGTCTTAAATATCATTCTGTGCATTTTCGAAATTACATGTAATTAAATGCTGGAGTTAGCGGTCGCTTTGGTGTTGGTATGGGGGAGATGTGGTTTCTACGCATTGTGCGAAGAATGGTGAATAATGTGAGATAAGGAGCGTAAATAGTTTTTAGAGCAGCTCTAGCAGCGCATCGCCACGCTGTCAGTGATGTAACCGACTTTATCCCTATTTTATTTGGTATTTGGACGCCGAAGTCGCGTACCATTAGAAGCAGTATTATTCACACGAACAATCGTTTACACGATTTTGCCCAAGCTTCCCCCCTAGCCCGCACTAACAACGAGGCTTCGCGACTCTATAATCGTGCCAGTCTCCAAAGACGAGCGAATGTGGCCACTTGACTCTTTATAACTTTCGCTCCCGTCCTGAGCTTTGATTTCTGTTCCAGT
>JAODUP010002082.1:0-17664 GCA_025642065.1 Paralvinella palmiformis | reverse complement strand
AAACCCTTAAGTCATTTTTAAACACTCATGGTCTCACTGGCCATGGGGCTCCTCCGTGGTCTAGCGGTAGCGAGTTGGACCACAAATCGCTAGCACCTTTGTTCGAATCTCGGGGTGGGCATATCTGAAGGTTGTTTCATCTTTGACTTCGCTGCATTACATTTGGTGGTCGTTCGGCCCATTTAGTCTACCATGTGTACAAAAGTGGCCATAAACAATAATCATCATTATCACCATTTAATTCCCTATATATATATATATATATATATATATATATATTATTTATATATCAGAAATATTTTTTATTTAAATTTGTTATTCCGAATCCCTTTCAAATATCAAATACACTAAAGAAATAATAAATACATTGTATAAAAAAACTGTATAATTATATTTTATTATAAGACTACAAACGCAAGGACAATATACAACTAAACCTGCTGCCAATTATTTATTCATCTGGTATTTTATGATAGCACGAGAGTTAGTATAAATATTTTATCCTTCTATATGTCACATTGATGTCTTAATTAAAAATGATAAATACTAATCTCAGGAATTGATAGGAATACATTTAGAACACGGTAACATGTCGGACAATTATTGAGTAAGTATTAGAGAATTCCCGGTATCGGGTATAAACATATTAGCAATAGAATGGATGCTTGTAATTTTACATCACGGATAGTGGTGGGTAATTACTTAAATACTCCGTTGAAGAGGCTGGACATTGCTGAAACAAATCAGCCCAGCACAATGGAGAAAGGGTTTTCGATAGACAACCCACGGTTAACTCAAATACAAAGTAGTTGAAAATAAATACATTTACACACGGAAAGATGCCTGTATAGTCCATCCTTAAGAAGAACGAGAGAAATATCGATCAAAGAATATTTTATAAGAAGATCAGATACAAGTTTAAAATCAGCTCGCATCCAAATAGAAGATTAACATTCACGCGGAGCTTTTCGAAAGAAGGGAGCTGGTGTAAAAGTAACATATTTGATGTTAATATTGTGTGTGTGCGTGCGCGCCGCTATTTTGTGGTCAACATTTCTTCAAGTCTTTCATATACAGTCATTATTAAGTATTTTAATGGTGGAATGGTTATATAGCCCTTGTATTAGATTAGCAAATTGTTTATTTTTGTGTTAAACAAATTAAGTGTAAGTTATTATGTTTGATTTATGAAAACGGCATACTATACTGAGATTACCCAGAAAATATAATCTAATTCAGAACTGGGGGAGTGATTTGTTAACATCAATTGTCTATAACACCTGGGAGAGATGTTACAGATACCATGTCTCGATTTTAACTTTGACTTGGAGGCTATCAGTTCTCAAATATACCATCTGCTAGGAATATTTTAAATGAAATTAGTTTTAACGATAGAGACGCATGTGTAACATGCACATATTCCTTAAGTAATAATTGTGTTTTAATGTGACAAAGGAATGTTATCTACAAAGCAGTACACATAAATATAAATAATATTGGAGATAAATTGAACGTTTAAAAGAAGTCGTGCAGGAAAATATATTTGATATGTTGACAATACAAGTAACCAAAGTAGACTGATATTTTACTGATAACCAATTTAGAATTCCTAGGTTTAAATTATACCGGTATGATTATAATTGTAATGGGGATTGTATAATTATGTATACAAGACATGATATATCTCAATATAGAAAATCCTATTTGGAACAACTTTCAATTAATAATAATAATAATGGTAGAATTGAAATTCTAGCGGTACAGAGGTTTCATTAAACAAAGAAAAATGGCTATTTATAAATATTTATAAACGGCGAAAGGTAAAACTCAGTTTTGATACGGACTGTGTGAATAATATTATGATGAAATGCATCAATTATGATATAAATATAGTTATGTTGGGTGATTTCAATGTTAATATGTTACAATCTTATGGATTTAAGTAGTTTAGCGAGTATGGTTAGAGGTGTGTAAAGGGTACACCTATTATAAATTTAATTCCAACAAATAAACATAAAAATGTTAAAAATATTTGTGTAGACAGTGGCCCAAGCGACATCAAATCCAAATCCTGAATAACTTTAAATACAGAAGCTATAAAAGTTTGACAATGAATCGATCTTTGTTCCTTTTCATATTACTGAAATATTTCATGATGTGGGTGATACATATTGGGCATGGAATGAGTTGACCATGCAAGTTGTAAACGAACATATTAAAATAAAAAGTCAGGTTTCATATACAGTCAGCGTTCGTTAATCTGACTAGGTTTGTCACATGATAATATGTCGGATAAACGCGAATGTCGGAATATCGAGTCTGTGACATAGAGGTAGTCTGTGTCACACATGTTTAGATTGTAAAGACGTGCCGTTGTATGTAACAAAAATAATACGCAACATCCATTGGACCTAGAGTGACACATAATCTCGTGGTGTATTTATTTATTTTCAACAATGATGACAGTAAATGACCAGAATAAAAATCCAACATAAAAATCTGTTTAGCGGAATTAGTTAACATATGTCACGCTTCTGGGCAGCAGAAATATCAACTCGAGGAGGTTTTCTGACTGGAATTGATTATTGCTCTGTTATTATTTCGACAGCCATAGAAGTGAATCTGATAACAAATAACTTTTATCTACTTATTTAAACCAATATGCAACAACCGTGCGCAAAGTTTCGGAATGGCATTGAAAGCCATTGATCATTTTGATGTTTGTTAATTACAGACATTATAAAGAAATAGTATAAAACGATAAATAGGATAAACGATGTTCGGATTAACGGATTCTGACTGTATAAGAATAGTGAACTCCGACGCTCAATTAATGCGATAAATATGCTTAAGCGTAAATACGACAAATTAAATACAACATTAAATTGGAAAAATACTCGTCATAGATAGATAGTAGACGTCAACGAAATTTAGTTATGCAACTCCAGAAAAGGAGAATGGATATTTTAATAAAAATTAAATGTGATAACAGTACAGGTAGTCATGGGAACGGTAAAAACTTTTAGAATACAGTTTAGCCTCATTGCACATAAATGTATTAAAAACTATTAATCGTATTCTATTAAAGGAGAACAAAGTTTTCACTCGTCCAGATGTTGTTGCTCCCATATGTAAGGACTAAGTGACTAATATTGCTGGTTCTGATGATTCAATAAAAGATGATGAGGAATTGTCGCGCTTGATTAGCCACTCAATATATGATTGTAAGGTGTCGCAGCAGGTCGTATGCTTTCTATGCCACTCCGTTGTTTTACCATAATATTTAATCATTATCATTGATTTACATAC
Organism: Paralvinella palmiformis; assembly: GCA_025642065.1. Classification (NCBI taxonomy): domain Eukaryota; kingdom Metazoa; phylum Annelida; class Polychaeta; order Terebellida; family Alvinellidae; genus Paralvinella; species Paralvinella palmiformis. The sequence continues at coordinate 14,355 of JAODUP010002082.1, read as the reverse complement.
TGTGGGTACAATAAGGTGTTAATTATAAAGTGTACCTGGGCTCTCGGCGTGGGGATATGTGAAGGGTGTTCATCTTTGACTTTGCTTCATTACCTTTGGGGGTCGCTCGGCCCATTTAGCCTACTACGTGCACGGCAGTGGGCATAAAACATCAACCATCATCATCCCTGGGGTCTCGGTTTTTTGTAACTGTGAATGATAATAAAGTAGATTGGTCGCTCCCAGTTTTCGTGGGCTGTTCTTGCTGCTGTTATTTTTGGCTTGCAAAATTAATTTTCTCTAGTTTCATAACAGTTTCTAGTTAACATCTAAAATAGTACTTAATCGTCCTTATTTCTACCAAACGGTTTCCTGGTTTTTCGCCGGAATATTATAATTTGTTTACATCGGAATATTACAATTGGTTTACATCTTGGTTGCGTCACTAGTTTTTGTATATCATCTCTTAAAGTAGTTCAGAACTACAAAAAGCCAGAACTCTTCTAGTTGTTTGTTTTCAAGGTGTTTTTCAGGTTGTTTTCCTAGTCGGTTTTTATGTTTCTGTTAGTGTTCTAGTTGTTTTCACACTGAACAATGGCATACCGGTAATGACCCTCTTATCTTCACAGGAGATTTGCGTTCATTTTCATTACTTGCATCCACACTGCATGCAATTTATCATTTCCCAAAACTTCAATTCCAATTCAAAATTTCTCAATTCAAATTTCTAATTCATTTTTTTTAAATAATCGATTCCAATTCCGGAATTGGAATTGACCCCATGTCTGCTACACATAGATATATACTTGCTCCGTATGTTGATGCCAAACTCATCCTAAATAAAAACTATATCTTAGCCTATTTTAAGTCGGTTAAAGTGTAATAATTCCAGCAGAGTGATAAATTTCCCACATCCTCACAGTCGAAATATTGTTAACGACCTCTGTATACTACCAGCAGGTAACATCCATAGGAATCCAGATCCTACTATCCTGCAAAATATATGTTTGGCTAACAGCAAGTTTGGTCTGCCCATAATAAATCAGCCAGTATTACAGACTTCGTAATATTTAAGAAACTGGATATTCTCGCCTTAACCGAGACTTGGCTTAGCTCTCACGACACAACCTCTTCCGTTTCTGATACCTGGCTATTTACTTACTCTACTCAAGTTGTTTTTTCAAGTAGCTGTAAGTAGCGATGTAAGATTTCAACGAACTACTTTTATTGGTAACAAAGTAGTTTTATTTGCAGTAACGCTACTTTCTACCTCGTAACTTTCATTTACTTCTTATTTAGTCGATATTTGTTTTCAATTGAATTCGTTTATTTCAACATTAATAATTTTAATGAAAGCAAACACATACAGAATGTTGAAATGGAGGATGCTTGAATCCTTGCTTATATAATGCACCCCCTTTTATTTAGTCGTAATATAGCCTATGATTTAAGAGAGAATTGATACAGTTGCTGCAAATTATCATTAGTAGTCACCAAATATGAACAATTATATACAAGTGTTCCTACAGACACCAAGGAGTTGGGAGACATTTTGTCAAATATTAATAAGGGTAACAGCGATACAAATATTGTCAGTATTCATATATCTTTTGATGGTATTGCGAAATCTATTTCTAAGTTAAAGTCTGATAAAAGTGATGGTGGACAAGGCTTTGACTAATTTACTTAATGGTATATCGAAATTATTTGAAATATTATGCATGCTATTTAACTGTATGTTTATTCAAGGGCACACTGGGTATAGATACAATGGTGGAATATAATAAATCATTAGCAAACACTTACGGGGGTGACTCTGTTCAAGTGACAATTATCGAGGTATTGCTCTGTGCTGTTCTATTTGGAAAATATTTATATACCTCAGATTTACAGATTGGATTTAAATCCGGACACTCAACAACGCTATCCACAGCAGTATACATAAAAACTATTTATTATTTATTACGTAGGAATTGTGATGTTTTAGTCGTCTGTTAGATGCGTTTGACAAAGTACATTATGGTAAACGTTTTAAATTGTTAATGAAGAGGGGTGTCCCTCTTCTTATAATACGTGTGTTATATGACAGTTATACACGTCAGCAGGTTTCTGTATCCTGGGACAACAAGTCGCATTTCTTTGGTGTAACAAATGGTGTCAAGCAAACTGGTGTTTTATCACCCATACTGTTTATTGTTTATATTGATGAATTACTTGTTTTATTGAGCAAATCAACCCTCGGTTGTCATGTTGGTTCATGTTATATCGGAGCACTGGGATATGCCGATGATCTTACCTTGATAAGCCACAGTCTATGTGCTATGAATCAAATGCTATCTATTTGCAGGTCATTCGCTGCAGATTATAATTATAACTTTTACGAAAACGGTGTGTATAAAATATGGTTCGCCAGTTACAGCTGATGATAAATTTTATCTTGACGGAACTTCAATACAAATGGGTAGATCACATTAAACATTTAGGTGACACTGTGAATGTTAAGCTAAATGATGTTAATGATTGCGATTTTAAACGATGTTTGTTTAACGCTTCAGTGAATAAATGATTAGGAAATTATGGTGGTATACTAACTAATATTTTATGTAAGCTCTTCAGAGGTTACTAGGACACTGAATGGCCTAAATTGTGCCGATTTGTCGTTAAACAACATTCATCCGTCCATCCACCCTTCAGAGGTTATTGTTGTTCCTTTTATGGATCTCGGCTGTGGGATCTTCGTTCTAATGGCTTTCGTTCGTGTTGTATACAGTGGAATAAAGCTGTACGCATATTGTTTAGATTGCCATATCGAACCCATATGTGGTTACTTTGGACCACTAATAGACCAGCCACATATTAGTATTCAATTGGCTGTTAAGATTTTGCGCTTCATAAACTGTATGTTATATAGTTCGAATAATATTGTTTCACATATAGGCAATATTGCTAAACGCTGTGCCATCTCTTCGAATGCAAGGAATATTGATTGAAAACTAATTAGGAATTTAGAGACTGGAGAAGTTGTATGAGGCAGCCATTGTCACGGTCTATTGACGATAGGGTACACACGAATTTGAAAGCCCAAACTGTTAGCTGACCGGCATGCCAAACCGTCAACACACAAAGCAGCCAGACTTGAGAGATACATCATCGTCCAGCAGCGACAGCGTTATTACCCGAAGTTGTAAGTCGGCTCCAAAACAATCTAAAATTATTTCAGAGGAACAAATAGCCATACTAAGGGGAAAGATCGATAGTTTGTAATCGTCAGTGAAAAACACAAATGATTTAATAAAAACAATGGAAACCAGCTTAGATAACAGGATAGCAACCAATAAATTGTTGAAGGAGAAGACAAGGGAATTATCTCTGCTATCCTGTGACTCTGGACATCGTTTATCAATCTTGGAATCACGGGCCGAAAAAACTAAGGCACGATGGTATGGCAAACACCTGGTTTTATGTGGAGTACCTGATCGAGACGAACGTGAGGATTGTGAATCAATTGCGCATGAACTCTTCAATACGATAGCGGTGGCCACTGACAACAGATCACTCCAGTGTGCGTATAGGATTGGGCGTTATAGTCTTATAGTCGTCCGCTTCCAACATGTGAAGGACCGAGATCTCGTTTGGCACAAGCGTAAAGATCTCTCCGAAGGCCACTATATCCGAGCTATGTATCCCCCGACGAATCACCGTAAAAGGCGCGTGCTTCAGGCTATCAGCAACTATGCCGAGACAATATCAAGGTACAAAGGTACACACGCGTCACATTTTCAATCAAGATCATAGTCGGCAAAGTGCTATGCTGAATTGATGACGTGGATAAACTATCCATGGATCTTCAAAGAGTAGTGGCAACGAAATCGCAAGGCAATATCACTCTGGATAGAGGCGTATCACCACCATAGAACAATTTCTACCCATCGTCGTTTGTAGTGGATAATGTGAATTACTCGTGTAACGAATACTATTACTACCATGCCAAGGCGAAATACTACAAGGATTACAAGTCTGAAGTGGAAATATTGGCTACCCATGATCTAGTAGTTATAAAACGCAATGGGAAAGCAATTGGTGACTCGGGAAATGATCGTCAATGGTTTGATGCAATGCGTATCGGATTACGTTCCAAATTTGAGCAAAATCCCTACTTATGCCAAGTTCTCTTTTGTACGGGAAATTCTATCCTTGTTGACGCCAATCCATATAATTCTACGTGGTGATCAGAAGAATGAGTGTTTCCAACCTAAAGGCTTTCCAACAATACCAGTGGACAGGCCAAAACCATCTAGGAGACCTGTTGATGGCCGCGAGACAGGATATATCAGACTAGATTGGGCGTGTTAGCTATACGTACATAGCACATTGTCGTCACTCTGGACGCTGACATTATCTGGAATATTGAATGATTTGGATTGCGCTTATTAACATTAGATTGCTGTGTTCGAGTTTAGTGATCACAGAGGTAAATGTGCATGTTGATCCAGAAAACTCGGTATTATGAAACAAAGTATATATGTAGCAGTCAAACATCGAGTAGAGGCGTTGTATAATACGTAGATCATATAATAACGCAGTGTTGTACAAGTGAGGAAAGTGTATATAATTCTGCACCTTTGTAGATGGCAATAAACTTTAATGCCCGGTTTTATGGATCACCATGGTTCAACACAATTATATTGCATATTGGAAAGTACTAGTTGGAATTCACTGACCAAGTTATTTTATTAACATCCAAAAGGTTATTACAATTATTTGAGACCATGGGAGAGTAAGCCACCGATACACTGTTTGACCAAACCGTTAATGGTTTATTAATTTGGTGTTATTATAGTAATATATGTGGTCAAATAACGGCGATATCTATTGCACATGATATCCAGTACAAAACACAATGTTCTATAATGGATGTGTCTGGGCACTGGCGCTTACTCTCAAGCTCCTTTTAATAAATAAATTTATTCGAGTGTAAAAGTATTACCATTATTATATTACTACTAGTTTGATAGTGTGAGGTGGCGGAGTGACGAGCGTTATCGTGTGCAAAATTACAAAAGTTTTAATGCATATTTTTGTTCTTTAATATTTATTTGCCGAATTTGATATATAATTCATTAGTTATCAAACTAACTTTTCTCCAAATCAATATATCTACGACTATTGAGAGGAAATGTTTTTCTACGATGTACGTGTGATGCTACTTGTATGACGGAAGCACTATATTTTAAGCAGTCATACAATTAAGCTATTGTTCAAATACCTTCTTCATCTAGGGAAGTAACGGCTTATTTGTTGAGCCTGTGATAGTAGACCTGGTCGTAATGATGCTTTGACAGGTCCAGAGTGATGTGACTGAGGGATTATTCAAACGTATGATACGCCCCAAAGAGGAAATATGATTTTGTGTTCATTATTATGTAGATGTGTTAATTTTTAGAGTAATATTACCTCAAAATAGTTATGCCACAATACTACTAATATGTAACTCTTGGCACACACTGCATTGAAAGTCCAACGGTGCAGTGTAGTGATTCGATATAGACAGACACACCACGAGGAGTGTTTATATTTGAGCGGTGGGCATTGTGTACTAAGGGGTGAATATTAGAACTGTATGGAGGCATGGATTGGTAATCTGCATACCGCGCAGATTGGCGAATTAATCGAACTGACGCTAAATTGCGAACTGCTTAGCTTCAGTGTATTTCGCGACACATTTAATTACATTTATTTTTTCGTGAAAACAACTCGATTCGGTAAAAACAACTTATTCTCCCAAGCCAGTGATATGTCTTATATTTATTTGGTTTGTTTTTATTTCATGTTCCATAGGTCACAACCGATATGAATTTCTGGTCTACGGAAATAGACACTAGGCATTCCTTCCTTATTCGTTCATTTCTGATTGTCGGGGCATTCGGTCTCAAATGGGAACAGAATATCTTCTTATGTTCATATGCTATGTAAAGGGAGTATGTAACTAAACTGTTACTAGTGATAGTTATGACAGGTTATTCGATGCTTTTCAAACACGGAGACCAAGTTATTTTTGTCATTACTATATTTAAGTGTTATCAGATATATGTCGTCAATAGCCGTGGTGATTTGTCACAAGATTATATGGCAGGCTTATATATATTATGATATTTAGTGGGCTGGTTCAAACAACCGAGTGGGTATTTTCTAAAACTATACAATCGCGGTGTCCATAGCGATATATCGAGCCCGTATATAGCTTTTTAATTGTCGGCTGTCACACAAGGGAGATACATGTAGAAAATGTACCACGTTAGCTAATACGTTTTCACAGACGCTGTGGTGTGCGTTTGTTTTGCAGGATTGCGATGTTGAATATTTTATACTGTTGAAATGCTGCTAGTCAGAGGTAGTGATATAGAGCTGAATTCCGGTCCTGATGGAACTGTAGCCAAACTGCTCTCAATCTGCCACGCAAATATATTATATGTGATTATAAACTTGACCATATTAAAGAAGAAATTTGTGTCAGATTTAACGTAATAACCCTGAGTGAAACTTGGCTAAAGCCCACAGATGGGGTTGATCTCATGGGAATGTCAATATACCATCTAGATGGATATCGGGATCCAATAAGACGAGATAACGGCAGGAGAGCTACTAGTGTGGGTATCAAATAGTCTTGTATGTAAATGGTGAAGTAATCCTGAAATTGAAAATGCTGAACTAATGGGGTTAGAAATACGCTGTAATAACTACAAATATTTACTTGCCGTGGCATACAGAACAGACGACGAGAATAACTTCTGGTGTATACTGAATGAAAGTTATATTCGAGCAGTACTTCTTGGAATATAATATATTATCATTATAACTAGTTACCTCAACGCAGACCCATCCACTTATCATTGTAATAAACTAATTGAGTTTATTGAAGCCAATAACTCGAGAAAACTTAAATTTTCCAACCAGGATCAGTGATACAGCTGAATCTGAACTTGACCAGATACTTACCAATTGTAGTAACATAATTCAGGGGGTTGAGCTCTTTCCAACAGTTTCGTATAATGATCACCATACCGTCAGTGTCAGGCACCGTTAGACCTTGGGATAAGTCTTTCTATAATGGATATTTACGACGATTACGAAGAAATAAGAATAGGTCACACCAATTGGTAATCTGATAACACTTCTACAGTGTGGCAACAATTTAGATGTACACGCAATTTCTATTTTTCTGAAATTAAACGTTTGAAACTTGAACACGAGCAACAATTATTGTTAACCAACATTCGTTGTAAATGTTGGTCCATGTCAAAAAGTCTTTTTGGCAATTCCCACATCGGAATTTCAACCGTAAATAACAATGGCACTATTATTACCAATGATCTGGATAAAGCCAATAGTTTTAACAATTTCTTCAAAGAAGCTGCAACACTATGATAGTAATGCAGTGCTGCCTTTTGAATATCCTATTTTATGTAACAGCACATTGGGAACTAACTATATGTTGAAGAGCCTAACATCAGAAACTGAATATAAATAAGGTGTTTGGATCAAATGGCATAAGCCTGAAATTATTAATATAGGGAGCATCTGTGTTAGCTCGTAGTCTCACAAAATTATTTAACAGATCACTTAGCCACAAGAGGGTAAATTTCCCAAGGTCTGGAAGTGTGTGAACGTTATTCCTTTGCCAACTGTACTCGATAGAGAGACAGGTCGGTAATTAGTTAATATTGACCGATCTTGCTTTTTGTGCAAAGTGATGGAGAAACTAATTTTCAAGATACCGTTTGATTATTTTAAGGAATTGTTTTTAATTTCTCTTTGGCAATCTGGGTTTCTCCCAAGTATTTCAACGGTGCCTCATATGATTGAAATGTATCACTCTTTTTGTAAGGCGGTAGAAAATGGGAAATAAATTAGTAGAATTGTGTTCCGTGACATCAGTAAAGCATTTGACATGGCATAATGGACTTACATTTAAGTTATAAAAAGGAGGAATAACCAATGGTGCCGTAGCCTGGCTCAAAACCTTTCTCCAGGACCAACATCAACGTGTCGTTATCAATGGTCAGAAATCCAACTGGGTAAACGTTCTTGTAGGGATGCCCCAAGGGTGAGTGTTGGCACCCCTTTTATTTCTGATATTATTAACGACATTACTCACGTCATACGGCTGTGCCAGATTCGTATGTTTACAGATGGTACATCTCTATTTATAGAGGTTGACAACAGAGATAGAGCCGCCATGTTGACAGATGATGATTTAGATGCTGTAACAAACTGTGCCAAGGCCCGATTAGTCACTTTTACGGAGACGATGATTATTTCTACAAAGTCACGTGTAGAAGAGCATCCACCACTACACATGGATGGAAATATCTTGAAGTAGGTCCTATATCATAAACATGTTGGTATTACGATATCCAGGGATCTCTCGTGACACAGACATATCAGCAACATTACTGTGCAAGCAAGATCTGCATTAAACAGGAGGACACCCTATGAATATACATTAGACCGGCGCTCTCTGGAGTTAATATACAAATCATCAATTAGACCGTTGATGGAGTATGGCCATATTGTGTGGGCTGCTGGCAACATAGGTGACCTAGTCCATTCAGCTAGATGCAACACGGGTGGTTACTGGTGCCACGGCTAGATGCAGCATTAGTCTTCTTATTGAAGATATAGGTTAATGGACTGTCACACCATATCTTATCAATTTAGGATGCAGTCTACTAAAATCCCATCTACACTATAACCTGCATGTAGTTGAGTCCTCGGTGTCAATGTGGTTATCCACGAGAGACCCTCCGCACTACTTTTGTAATTGTCCTATAAATGTACCAGCCAGACAATTATTATTAGAATAGTAAACCTGGAGATTCGTGCAACTTTTTATGGTGACTTTAGCCATGAATTGACAGCAAACGAAATCCAGCTAAATGCAATCCACCAGTTTATGCACGATACTAAATGTTTTAACTGCTGTGGATAGACCAAGTTAAAATTTAGTTTGTGACACTGTGAATGGTATGATGTTTACTATAGTAAAGCTGGGTTGTGCCGCGTTTGCAACGTGACGGTCCCCTGGGTTAGTGCCTATTATTAAAGTTTGTTGACACCCATTAATATATGTATTTTTACATTTTTGGGAATCCAGAAAACGTGGTTTATTAAAAATAGATTTTTACAACGTTAATTTCACTCAAGTGATTTTGAAGAGGCTTACTTTTACTCACACTCAAGTACAAAACGAAAGTAGTTCAGCCACCCCTGACCACACGACTAAGGTAACTTATTCACAGCCACAAATTAGACCATCATTTACCTGTAGATGACAACCAAATATACTTATGTTTATCTACAGCAGACACACCTAGGCGAGTGTCTCGGTGATAAAACAGATTTCATTATTCCGAACAATACAGCAAACTTACTCGTTTCTTCCCATCGTCCATCACACACTGTACGCAATCTTGGTGTTTTATTTGATAACGATTTTAATTTCAGAAACATATTTCTCTGATATGTCGCTGCTGCTGCTACCATATTCGTGACCTTCGCCGTATTCGTCGCTATATTTATCTTTCAGTCCGAAAAAACATTGCTACAGCACTCATTACTAGTAGGGTTGATTACTGCAATTGTCTTCTTTATAACATTGCATCTAAGGATATTCTAAAACTTCAGTGTTTTCAGAACTGCTTAGCTAGGGTTGTTACACGGTCCCCTCTTTTTTCTCATTCTGTCCCACTCCTGAAATTACTTCATTGGCTCCCTGCTCAATGTCGCATCATTTTCAAACTCTGCACTGTTGCCTATCAAACTCTTTCTTCTGGAGAACCCTCGTATCTATTTCCCCTGCTTTCTCTAACACCCAGGATCAGAGTGCTCCGTTTCTCTGGTTTTCACTTGTTAACATGTTCAGGAAGTTTTAACCCTAGGAACAGACAAGTCATCAAATAGCATCATTTCTTTCATTCACCATTTGAAAACTCACCTTTTCAGACTTGTTTATCCCTTCTAAGTTTCTACTGCATCCGATCATTTGTTGATGAACTTAGCATTGTACCTGGACTACGAGTTTTCCCAACTCCTGTACTAGGTGCGCTACTGAGCTACATTCTTCTCGGGGATATTGGCGCTGTAGAAGTTTATTATAATTATTATTCGGATCATGACTGTATCAAGAATATAAAGGAATTAATGCAACCAGTTGATACTAACAATACATTTCAATTTGACGCTTATGTAATAAAGCTGTATTGATAATAGGAAAGTTACTTTTATATGTGTTACCACACAAGTCACCGCAGATACATTGTTATTGTAGGTGAAGTTTAGTTAATAAAAATCGACTGGAGATATACGGCGAAACCAGATGTTGTTCATATAATAATACATGGTACTAGAAACAAACAAAAATAATCCACGCAATTATGGATCAGATCAAGCCCCCCAGTCATTTACAATGTACGGGGAATGTTGGGGAAAGCCTAAGACGTTTTATACAAGCATTTGAACTGTATCTGATTGCGGCAGATTCTAAAAGTGATAAACAGCGCATTGCCATCTTTCTGACTGTGGCAGGACAGGAGGCTCTGGAAATCTACAATACCTTCACTTTTACAGATGAAGAGAAGGATAAATATGATTCAGTTCGGGCTAAATTTGAGGCGTATTGTAAGCCCAAGATAAACGAAACGTATGAGAGATTTGTGTTTAGAATGAGAATGCAAAAAAACGATGAACTGTTTGACAATTGGTTGACAGACATTACAAACTTGACAAAGAACTGTCATTTTGGAACATTGAGGGATAGTTTAATTCGTGATCAAATAGTTATCGGAACTAACGATCCAATAGTTTAGGGACGATTGCTCCGTGAATTAGACCTCCCCAAGGCTATTCAGATATGCAAAGTTGCAGAAACGGCAAGTAAACAGTTAAAACTACTCCAGTCTACATCAGATAAACATGTTGATTTTGTTAATCAAAAGAGTACAACATTCCGCGCAGGTGCTCTGCGTAGACCTGCATACAGAAAACGGTGCCTATCGTGGTCATGGGCAGATTCAAGTTGGTGCGCGTGGTGGAACCGTGACACAAGTCAAATGTTACAGCGAAAATATTTGTTCTATTTAGTCATGTGACCTCTTTCTCTCGACACACGCGAGCGCACGCACACACACGCGCGCGCGTCCGCCCGCCCGCACACACCTATCTACCTACCCCCCATATATACATACATATATACATACATATATATATATATATATATATATATATATGTGTGTGTGTGTGTGTGTGTGTGTGTGTGTGCGCGTGTAGCACCGTACAATTTGGTTGTTGCATCAATGAGTAGTTAATCAGCTGCTTCCAGATCTGCTATTCCCATGACTTTTTTTGGTCCCAGACCTTCCTCACTCTTGCACATTGACTGCTTTATTTCGAGAAGCTTTGCTTTGTCTTTCTCTATCCGATCAGCTTTTTTCTCATTCTTCTAGCGTGCTGCTGCTTTTTATCCTGTGACAACCTTTCTTCCTGGAGCCCTACGTTGTAGCTAGAATATTATGTGGCTTGTGATTAACTGCATCATGAAAGCGCATTGCCTCCTTTACAGCACGCAGTGCAATGATCGTGGATTCCCCAAATGATGCCCTTTCCGTGGTGACGAAACGGGCGTTGATGGACAGGGATCTCTCAGATTCAGCATTGGTGAATGCCAAGATGAGACCTACCTTAACAACACGTTGTAGGGATGGGTAGCGATTGTTTCCCTCTACTGGAATGCTATGCTCCCGCTGAAGTATGTAGTCTTCCACATTTTGTTTGGTGTCTTGAACAGATACATCATCATCAGCCTGGTATAGCTTACACTCGTCTTGCACACTGGATGCATCTAGCTGAATGGCCTTTACTGTTGTTTCGTGTTCCCTTTTTGTGGGGTTGAGGCAACCAAGGTCTCTGAAGAGTGTATTGCTCAAGGACAACCCTGTTTGCATATGTGTGACTATGGCGCCAAAGAACGATCGAATGCCAAGAAGAACCGACTTTTGTTTCTCCAACTTGAGCTGTCCTAGTACCTTTCGGGTTTCATCGCCAAGGTTCAGTTCACTGTAGTTTGATGTCTTGACACGGAATGATGGTAAATTCTTTAGTCATACTTGCCATCAAAAAGAATTGGCTTTATAAACCTATTCATGACTTTTATAAGATTATGGCAGATGCTGTCATAGAACATGTGGATAGTTGGACTAGTCTTCTGGAATATGGTGAAGAATCCTTCAAATATGGGAATAACGGTATTCACAAAGTCCAATGTGGCCTTGGTTACATCCTTCTTTACTCCGATAAACATGGCACACGCTCGCTTATAGCTGCTGCTTTTAGCGGCTTCTTTATCATCTTTTGCAAAGTCTTTGATGAACTCACACATTGCTTTCCACTGTTCGAAAATACGCCTGATAGTTGGTCCAATGATCAGCCAACGAACCTCCGTTTGCTTCTGGAATTTGTGCATTTCAATGTCAATGCTTAATTGGAGTTCCGTGTAATCTTCCTTCTTGCAGAAATGTACTTGTGAAGAGACTGAAGATCCAGACGGAGATCCAGATGTCCTTGCTGAATTTCTTAGACCTTTTACGAAGCCATTGTGTACAATGTGTAAGACACAAGAACAGAGGTCTACAAATCATTTGAAGTCTGGATACTCATTTGTGATTCGCTCTTGAAGCTTCGTCGTGAAAGTTTTGTTGACATTCTGGCTATCTCGCACCAGTGTGATCAGTCTGATCAAATTGCCGAAGATAGATTACCTATGAACAAACATATTAAAAACTACATTGCCACCTTCAGCATATCGAAAAAAGAGTTGGTGACCAATAACAGCGAGTTAAGTTTCTACATGAGTTATAACAAATTATAGGCAAGTCCATTTGGTTCTTGACTTGTCCTGTGTTAGCTTTGTCAACGTGCATGCTGAATGGCAGATCCGATTTCACCAAATCCTTAACAAGGGTTTTCTTAAAGCATGGAGCAAGCCAATAAATGCTACGATTAACTTTTCATCATATAAATAACTCAACTATAAATAACATATTTTGTTGATTTGTGCATAGCAGTTAGAAAAACTGAACAAGAAATATCACAGGATAATAAACGCAGAAAAATGTCGGGATTTGCCCAATACAATGTCAATTCTGTAATATCCAATGATAAAACTGGAAATTCTGTTAATATGATGAAATAAGTACAACAAGAAGTGAAGGACTTAACAATATGTTACAAATGAAAACCCGAAACAAACGAAGTCAAGAAAATCAAAGATCCACTTATGTGCTATAAATGTGGTTCCGTAGGTCACACAGCTAATTGATGTCAATCACAAATTCTGATCTCCCAAGATCAAGTAACAGAAATATAACGAAAGCAAACTGGTAGTTGTGATTTCCGTAACAATATTAGTTTTACGTGGTGGGGATGTAGCGTGGCCACATACCAGAAATGAAAATAAAATCGTAGGCTTTATTTGTGGTCGCAACACGGCCAAGGGGATGAGTTTAAGTAGATGAAGGTTTTGAAGAAACTCAACAAACAAGTGACCTTAGATTAATTCTGACTGTATCTCGAGTCAACATTTCAGGTTTTGGACAACATTGTCAAAATAGATTTTCAGTCCCTTATCCTGTACCAGCAATCACTGGCACACAGGGTCAAAGTACAGGATGAAGAAAGTCGTTGCTTTTATCATGTGGTGGAAGTTTTTCTTCTTTTCCAGTAATGTTGGAATCATGTCCTTGAATACACCTTTTTTTGTTGCCTTTCATTACATTTGGGCTACCTGTAATTATACTCCTCACTTGCTCCAAATTTGGTATTATGTGATCTGTAATTTCCTCGGCATTTGGGTGGGCAGTATATTTACGCTCAAAAACATTTGTCAATACTTCACATTTGCTTTTATTATTTCTAGTACCCGACATGAATTTCTAAGTGTTTATCATTAATTGTATCATTACTCTCACCCAAGCCTAACAACACAAATATTCCTTCAAGTTCCATCTTCAGTTTCTAATCGAATGTCTTTCTAAAAGTTTTATAATGGAAGATGTTTTTGTTCTTTGCAATCTTGGAGTCGGGGCAAAGTTCTGGTAGAAGTTTTGAAAATGTATCAGAAAATCTGAATGCTATATTGTTATCATTTTAATTCAGCTTTTGTCACATCAACCTCGCTCCTAAACATTTCTGCACACTCTGATTAGCTTTCTTTCCTTTTCTGCAGTCTAAATGTTTGCCATTGCCTGCATGTTTTATCTCTCCAGAAACACCACTTGCATCTCGCTTTAAATATGCTTGATCTAGCACAACAGCAGTCCTTAT
>JAODUP010002089.1:0-23923 GCA_025642065.1 Paralvinella palmiformis | reverse complement strand
AATTGTGTATTACCTGGTATTGTTGTATACACCATCTTGCTAATCATGCTCATTCAGCCATGACGGGCATATATGGAAATTCTTCACCTTTTTGGGAATTTACTATTTGAAAAACTAGGTAAGGTCAACTAAACAGTGTTGGTTTAATATGTAAATTAAGTTTTGTTTTGTATTATTTTATGATGAGAGTGACCCAGTAACATATAAAACTACCAGCACTATCACTACTACTACTACTACTACTACTACCACTACTACTACTACTACTAATAATAATAATAATAATAGCATAAGCAAAAATGTAAGAGAAATATTAATAGTAAGAAATGTAATAGTAATAATAATATATTACATTCAATATCAAGTGTAATAGTAATACTCAGAAGTAATAGTAATAGTAATATATTACATTTCAAAGTAATTGAACGAGGTTTGGTTTTGGCATCTTATCCAATTTGAGCTGTATCTATAAATAACGAGGTGTTGTTGCCAACTTGTGTGCCTGACAACATTAATTATTGAAATGTGACAGTTTAATCGCATAAAATCTACATGGTTATGTGTCAATAACGGGGTCATCCAGGATTATTGTAACAACAGTTAGTCAGGATCACGAGTAAGACTGCTGATAACGGTATTGATGAGGATTCGTATGAGGCGATGTCAGGTAATAATAAAGAATGCTAGCCAACGTACCAATGAAAAAAGAAGATCGAATGAAAACAATCTAGAAACATGGGTACCACTGGCATCTGAACCAGATCCTTGAAATATGGAGATCACCACACTATCAACTGTATTATAATTGTTCTGAGGTTGATTACTGAGGGGATTAATTAGAACCAAAACAAATGTAACTGTAAATGTTGCTGTTTTATGGCCACTTCTGTGCACACATGGTAGGCTAAATGGGCCGAGCGACCTCCAAAGGTAAACAGGCGAAGTGAAAGATGAAACACTCTTCTGACATAGCCCAGCCGGGGTTTGAACCCAGGTGTTATAGATCTGCGGCCAAACGCGCTACCAGTTCGGCCAATTGGAACAAGTTCTTATTAAACATGTGAAATATCTTTCTGTAATCTAATCAAAATAATAAATAATTTGATAACAGTATACTAAATAAAGTCAGAGAAGTTTGAAAATATCTGGTCTGAGCTAAATCTTGTCCATGTCCGATTATTTACTTACAAATTTAACCGTGTTTTGTCATTGTGACATAATATCCGGTGACTTCAAATCCAATGTGACCATTCAATCCAACATCAAGACGAACCCCTCTAGAGTGATTCAGTTGATTTGTATTGAGGACAGAGAAACGGATAGACACACATTGGTAGATATATATAAGACATTGACGGCTGATAGGGATGACATATTCAGATAATATATATGTCATATGGTTTATAATATTATCATATTTTCAAACTTATTGTAGTATGCCACGGGAAACCCAATTAACCATTACCTGTATACACTGTTCAGATAACGGATAGATGTCACAAAGAGTATATATGATATATCGATTGTTATGTTCTAATAGATTATCTCCAATAACGTAAAATATTAATTTGTTCATCAGTGTTTATTTTTATTTAACGATAACATATTTAGAGTTGGATGATCGAGATACGAAAATGAAATTTTTTAATTTAACCTCTCTCTCTCTCTCTCTCTCTTTTATATATATATATATATATATATATATATATATATATATATTCATATAAAATATTTATTTTCTTTAAAATATATATATGTTTGTTGTTGCATTTTTAAAAAAAATGTACACTAACTCAGTATGGACTCACTGAAGTGGTTTAACTAAAATAAAAACAGAGTAGCAAAACTGCACACTGGATTATTACTGGACCAGAACGAAATATCGTCTCAAACCTGAGTAAATACTATGATTTACTCGAACCTAACAGCTAATCCCCATACGTTTCCATTCATCACTAAGGGAACGTTCATTCACGCCTAATTTAGCGTTCCTAAGTATATGCAGTTAGGTGTGATGGGATCTAAATTAAAGCGCCTATCCACTTGATTTATTTAACCCATGGTCGAGAACAGCGGATTTCAGTCAGATTTCTATAATAACTATACAGTCAACAAATTTCCTATAACAGTGTAACCTAATTACTCATAATATTGGAAAAAGGAATCTAGATCGAAATAGGTCTGAAGTCTAGCACGGGCAATGTGTGTTTTAGGATACATATAGAGGGTCACCTCTAGCCCCATAAATCTAAATCTAAATCAACTATCCATACATCAATCTAAATATAGCATTTCTACACCTCCATACATCGATACATATATACGAATACCTATTCATGTGGGACACAGCTAATTCGTTTTTCGTACGTGACAAATATATCATGCCCGCAGGAAAGCGGCTACATGCTGGCTACGTGTGTATGTGTGTGTGTTAAATAAGAATAGCATGCCACTTAAAATCAACGCATGACCGTTTATTTTTAAGAGAGAGTTAATAAATAAAGATTATTGGAAGAAATTTACATTTTGTGCGTAGCTGAAGACTTCGTTATGTCCGATAATTCATTTATAAACCCTGTATGTCAGCTAAGTGGCATTGTAGTATGTGACCATTTTTAAGCCATTCGCCAGGTATCTCTCAAAGGCGAAGATGCTTTGTAACAATTATTTTGACGAGGTACATCAGGAAATAGTTACAAATGTTAATAATATTTATGGTATACAATTGCACTTTACCGCATGTAAAAATCCCAGGTAAAATACATTAAAGCCGTATAATGTTAACTCGTGGTGAGTACACCGAGTCCAAGTATTTTGTGAAGTCCGGATGTCACAAAATTATACGAAGAAGGCTGAATTGATAGTCTCATCTACTTTAAGTTGAAACGTTCATGTAACATTTTAATACCATGTTTGGTGGTTGTTGTTTTACTAAATACCTCAGGTGGGTTCATCGATTGGCAGTTATACCTTGATGACTGCGATAATAGTCATCAAGGTATAACTGCCAAATCACACAAAAAAAGGTAGATGTTCCTTGGCTCCATTTCAGAAAAGAGTCACGTGGGTTATCTAACACCCATAATAAATATTGTGGAATATAAAGTATACTTTCCATTTTATAAATAAAAGAAAATAAGTAAATAGTTGTATGGACTAAGTGCAAACTTAGTCCATAAACTGAACTCAGATCTGCTGCTCCCAGTAAATGTATATTTTAAGTGCTGTAAAAGATTGGACAGCCCGCTGAACTGTGATTCATTATCTCTACGAACTGCCATAGCATGGATATTTGTTGTTGGAATTAACATTTCAAGAAATTTTGAGGGATAAAATAGGGTTTTGAATGTGGAGCAATTTTCAGTATCCAACAGCTACTGTGTCTTGCTAAGTGCATGAAATCGGTGAACCGTAGCGTGTTGGCTTTAAGTGGCCAAGCATACAATAGCATTGTTCTAAGTGATATGGCTGGTGTACATGAACAAACAAAACTAGATAGGTTCTCTTTAAAACCACAAAATATCATGGAGGAGCGTGACCTTTTACTAAACCCAGATATGATTGCTTCAGATGCAAATGAAAATGTAAACTGTGATCTAGTTGGCATGGAGACAAGTGTGGAACCCCCCCCAAAAAAAAAAAAAACCTGGCTCACCACTAGCCACTCTATGGGTGTCATTAGAGGCAACCGGGAATAGCTAAATGGAGATATCGATTTTAACAAAGATGGTGGAAGAAATAGACTCGAATAAATGATATGGCATGATACTTGGAGGAGCAGACAATGACAATAGAGATACTCCAGAACAGATGATTGACGATCTGCGTGAGAAATCACTACAGCTACACGCACAACTACTCCATGAGAACATTGCTTTCTACGATATTCCAGAGGAGCCAAGCGAGGAAGGGATGGCCGTGCTTCAGGATTTCATGTTCTCGGAAATGAAAATGACAGAAGGCGGCGCTCGCCGTGTCACCTTCACTAAGGTGTATAGAATGGGAGAGAAAGGCGGCTCTAGGAGAACACGAGGGATAATGACAGTTGTAGACGACATTGGCCAGGGCATTATATGGAACCATGCCAAGAACCTGAAAGTATGTATGAATATTTATGTACATGTATCTGTATGTGTGCGTGTGCATGAGTCTGTGCATTTACTGCGTATATATACAAATATTCATGTCACATAGTGTATTACTGCTAAATGTGTGACTCCTATGAGGATTCCCCCACCACAAGGATAACTGTATGTTGTTCTAGGTTATTTTCCTTATGATGCTTAGTTTGAGTGGAACTAAATGTTGTAAGTTATATTTTGATACATAAGTGATTAGTAGACATGATCTATGACTAATAATATGTTAAGCTTATTTTATATTGGGGAGCATGCATGCAGGTTCTGTGTTCTACCCAGCTGAGTTCTTAGCACTCTGTATGTGCCCTTGGATAGATCCCGCTGTTGGTGATTGTGTGCCTTGGATCATTGTGATGTTAACACCTTACACGCATAAAATGAATAGCTTCCATATCCATGTGAACCGATTGGAAATATTAAGAAACCCAATTCATAGATATTCATGCACGAATTATTTCTCGCAATCTGGTGTGGCATATCTTCATGTATTACAGTTTATATTCGTGAACCTCAATTGTGACTATGGCTGATACAAATACTAACTTAAATATTGTTAATAATGGAAATTTGGATCTAAACCATGTCGTTCAAGATTACACATCTGATACTAACCATTATGTCAAAGATGATCTGTTAACATCAACTCTAATTGAAAGCAAATTCTATGACATGGAAAGCCTGGTTACTTATATGAACAATGGAATACATGATAGCAATCAAATAAAAGTGCTACATCTTAATATCCAGTCACTTTCCGCAAAATATGAACAATTAAAACATAGAGTAAGCCAGATCCAAGATGCCATACTGTTATAATAATAATACGTGACATTTATATAGCGCCCTATTCAGCTAGAAGCTGCTCTAAAGCGCTTTACAATATTATTATCCCTGACTCAGACCGGTTTCCATCCAGCACACATCTCAACTCCCAGGGAAGCATATAACGCATGCTGCCATTATAGGTGCAAAGCGTTACTCAAACACAAAGCCATCGCGTCCTGTCAGGTTCTCATTTTTTATGGATCAGTGAACCAGTCGCCACGTGACGGCATTGCAGCTCACGGAGGCTCGAACCCCCGACCGTTTGGCTACGAGTCCTACGCTCTAACTAACTGCGCTGTCACGGCTCGATAACATTCCTTTATAAAGGAAATGAAAATTTGTTTAACATGCCAGGATATAATTTTATATGCAGAAACAGAATTCTCAAGAGCAGAGGAGTAGTAGCTATATACATACGCTCTAATATTAGCTATAAAATATGAGAAGAGCTTTCTACATTTTCTGAAGCGGAATATGAATCACTCATCATTGAGACAAATATACAAGGAAAAAAAGAAATTATAGGTGAAATATACAGAACACCAGCCAACAATGCCAAGAAATCCGTTGAATATTTTCAAATACATTAGAAAACTAAAAAAATAAAAATTTGTTATTCTAGGCACCGATCAGAACTTTGACCTACTTAAGGTTGACAATCATCCACAAACTTCATCTTTGTTAAATATATTTCTAGCTAGTTCCTTCTTACCATGGATATCTAAGCCTACCAGAATAACTGATCACTCACAAACATTAACAAATATATATATATATATAATATATATATATATATATATATATATATATATATAATATATATAACCCCAGAAGACACTGTCATTAAATCAGGTATATTTCAGATCATCTGCCAATTGTTTACTCCATATCGACAAAAAGATGCCCTCATGAAAAATTGAAAACGAAAAACAATTGAACGAAGGACTATTACACCACAATCTGGAAGACTGAACGCATGCAACAAATTAACTGGGACTACTTAAGAAACATCGACTTTGAACATGAATACCAAAGCTTCAACGATACACTGAAAATATTATTGGATGACATTGCTCCAGTAACCAATAACAACATTAAATATAAAGCTGTTTAGGTCCGTGGATGACAAAGGGATGAATTCAATCTTCTAATACATCAAAAATGCTTTATAGCGAGATTTTAGGAAAGCCAAACACAAATCCTAATTAAAACAGTATGTAACGTATAGGAAAAAATACACTCAATTGAAAAGAATTGCCAAGCAATTATATTATGCTAGCCCCTTAAAGAAATATCATAACAATGCAAAATTGATTTGGAGAACAATAAAAAAATATGAAATAGATCTGCTGATAAGACTATTATCACAACAACTTTCAAGGTTGATGATAATATACTAACTGACCTTAAAGATATATCAAATGAATTTTGTAAATTTTGTACCAGAATTGGTAAAATATATACCGATAAAATATCGCAGCCAACGTATCAGCCTGATGTTTATTTCAGAAAAAGGGAGTACCCAATGACAAATCTATGTATCTGACTCCTACTGATTATAACGAAAATTTGAAAATACTACAAAACGTGAAACCAAAAAAGAGTTCAGGCCATGATAATATGTCAGCCCAACTATTGAAACAGCTAGCATCCTCAGGAACAAATCGATAACCATTGTCGTTGTTCCAGCATTCCTAAAACTTTCTAATGTAATACCAATATATATAAATCTAAATTACACGATGAATTTACAAATTATAGGCCCATATCATTGCTTCCAACATTGTCGAACATTCTTGAAAAAGTCATATACAAGAGATTATATACTTTTTTTTCTAAATAGCAAATATATTGAATGATAAGCAATTTTGGCTTTCGAAAACAACACTGGACAACTGATGCTGTGACAAAATTAATAAATGATATTGGGAAATACCTAGACATCAAGGAATCTGTGCTGACCATTTATTGTGATTTATCCCGTGCATTCGACACCATTAATCATGGTATTGTTTTAAAAAACTACATTATTATGGCATTAGAGGTCATGCCCTTGAGCGGTTTAGAAGCTATCTAGCTGAACGGAAACATTATGTAAATTATAATGGGCAGGATTCTGAAGTTGAGGGCATTGGTATAGGTGTACCACAGGGATCTGTACTAGGGCCACTTTTGTTTATAATATATGTGAATGATCTACCTGACTGTCTAACTAGCTCTGACTCTATACTTTTTACTGATGATACTACCATATATGGTCATAACACAAACATTAATCACCGATTTAATACGATGACAATTGAATTACACAGTCTAATGGAATAGTTCAGTGCTAGTAAGCTTTCTCTCAATTTGACAAAAACTTACTACACGCTATTTTCAAACTCTAAAATTGTCCCGAAACAACGACCAGATATAGAAATTGAGCAAAATGTAATCACACGCATCCGAAGTAAAATTTATCGGGGGAAATTTTAGATGAAAACTGAAATATTTGATATAAAGGGTTAGTGACGAGTAGGTCATAGAATTTATTGGATTTGTATGCTTATGAGGTATTTGACCCTCCAGCAAATATCACAAGGCATATTATGCTGCGGTTGAGATGTTCCTTTTTCTGTGCGTGGAGACTGTATGTTTCCAGGTCGATGCGTTCTAAAGAAAAGTTGATCTAGGGCTGTATATTCCGTGTACTATTTGCGTCTTTGGAGGGACGCCGTTTAAGTGTTTGGCCTGGTTATCCAGCATTTAAATGACTGTAGCAGACACAGTACGCTCTTAAAGCATGTACTCCTGACTCAGGAATAGAAACACTGCATCGCATCTCGAGGGGTGGCATTGGACACAGCTCGTGTGGTTGGTGTGTTTTATATAACAAGTTTAGTTGTATATATAATTCACCTTAGTTGTTTGTGGGAATAGAATTATCTTTCCTAGGTCCAGTTATGTCCAGTCTGTGCTATGACATTCAAGGCTAACTTTAGTCTCCTTGTCATTAATAAAACCCTATATTATAATTATAGTTTGTATAGCAGACATTAGGTCTGATTTGAAAATGTTAATATATAGAAGGGCAATTCCGCCATAACGGTCTGCTAAAGCGCCGATGTAAATTGTTATAATAGTGACGAGTGTTTATTGGATTTGTATGTTTATGAGGTATTTGACCCTCCAGTAAATATCACAAGGCATATTATGCTGCGGTTGAGAAAGTTCAGTTTTCTATGTTTGGAGACTATATTTCCCTGCATTCAAGAAAAGTTGATCTAGAGCTGTATAATCCATGTACTATTTGCGTCTTTGGAGGGACGCCGTTTAGATGTTTGGCCTGTTTATCCAGCATTTAAATGACTGTAGCAGGCAGCGTACGCTCTTAAAGCATTATAAGTACTCCTGACTCAGGAATAGAAACACTGCATCGCATCTCGAGCGGTGGCATTGGACACGGCTCGCGCGGTTGGTGTGTTTTATATAACAACTTTAGTTGGATATAAAATTCACCTTGGTTGTATGTAGGAATAGAATTATCTTTCCTAGGTCCAGTTATGTCCAGTTTGTACTATGCCATTCAAGATTAGCTCTAATCTGCTGGTCATAAATAACATTTAAGAACTACAATAGTTAGAATAGCATAAATTAGGTCAGGTTTGAAAATAATTCAAACAGTACGGAAGCTATGACGCGCTATTACGGTCTGCTTCAGCGCAGATGTCAGTCTTTTAATAGCAATTGAGCTAAATAGTTTTAATAGTAGTCGCTTCGTGACGCCTGCCCGTTGTAAAAACTGATCTTTGAAGACAGTGACAATTGGGTTATATAGTTTCTATAGTATTGCTTTGAAGAAAGATACAGCAATTGAAAAATAGCTATAAATAGGGCTGCTTAGATAATTAACCTAAACATTCTCACTACTGCCGTGATCTGACTTGGGTGTTCTACTCCCAAACTGCACGGCTGTAGATGATTCGCTTTTTGTTTTTACTTGGCGGCTTAGGGAAAGTCTGGATTAAGTCCCCCTGAAGAAACGTCCAGAGTTTGAATTCACGGTCCTGTGCCTTATTATACAGAGCTAACACACACACACAAATAAAGAGATCTTTTGCATTGAATTAAATATTCGTAGACAATTCTGGGTGAATATATATATATATATATATATATGATCAGTATATTCTCTGTTTTAATTATGTTTAATCCCAACTGATAACTTGTTTTTGTTAAATGTGGTGTTATTTAATTAATGACCTCTGCCTGATGTTGTACGTAATCTAATTTGTTTACTCTGATAATTCGTTACTTGTATTCATTACTATAGACTGAGAGTCTGAAATCAAGATTTATTATCTAACAGTAGCATGTTGGATCACAGATCACTACCACCCGTGGGCATATCTGAAAGGTGTTTAATCTTTGACTTCGCCCCTTACAATTGGAGATCGCTCGGCCCATTTAGCCTACCATGTGCACCAATTATAATTATATATATATAATATATATACATATATATATGCATGCGCTCGCGCGCGCGTATGTGTGTGTGTGTGTGTGTGTGTGTGTGTGTGTGTGTGTGTGCAGCAACTACTTAAATATCTATATGCTACTGAAGATGAACAATGGAAAATAAACTTCATTTTATTTAGTCTTAGCATTTACAACTAGATACATATTTCGATACCTTCAAATAAATACCTAAACCGGGGGGGAGGTGCATCCTGTCATAACGCTTCATCCATATTATCTTATACACTCACATCGTCATAATGAACAAGGTGTTGATTTGAGTTGATTTGAGTTGCTTAGCCGTCGGATTTATCAAACTTGAGACACATGGTCCATTGAGAGACATCTCAAAAATGTGGGCGTGATTCAAACTCATAACCTGGAGATTTCCGGCGCATTGCACTAACCATTGTACCATCGGAACGACTGATTAATGTAAACTTGAAGAGCGTATATTTTATTATCCTTGACTACTGCCAGCGTTTAAAAAAACACGCTGGGCATATTTGGGGGTGAAATATCCATAGAATTAAACAGAACAAAGATGAATTTAATATGAAAATACAACAAGCCAAGTACTAGATGACTTAGCTGTGACACGATTATCCTTGATGTGTACAACTTTAAGATGGATCACGTGTACAAAGTTAACTATATCATTAATGCATTATTTTAACTAAGTTTTGTTTGTAAAATCGTTTGTAAAAAGTTATATAGGAGCTCGATGTTAGTTTATTCAATAAAATGTAGTAAAATTGGAAGAAAATGAGTTACCTAATACGGGCAGGTAAACTAATTCTTCTTCTTCTGATATTATATCAATTAAGTGGGCGCCTGGATGGAGCTTCTCGGGGAAGAAATCACCTTTGTAAATACAAAATGTCGTCTTATATGTTATACATACAACGCTTATCAGGCTGTATATCATATTATGGAGACGCCAATCTAAGATGATAAGATCCGAAGTGAAATCTCATACGACACATCAACGCAATTAACAAACAACTGTTGTCTTAAACTTGATTTATTATGAATATTTACTGAATATTTATTGTTTTATTTCGAATCTTGTGTTAGATTACATGGACTTATCTCGCGTATAATATAATCTGCTAATGCCAAGCATTATAACATTAAACAAACGTACAGTAAACCGTATATTACTCATCATAAGTGACTTCTGTTTCTCCTAAATGAGTACAGGTCAAAAATGATCCAGTTAATATTGAAGTTATGACTTTTAAAATAAGTACAGTCTAACCTGCTCTTAACGCCACTTGTGGGGACTCACTGAAAGTGGCGTTTATAGACAGGTGGAGCTTCCAGACAGGTTGAACTCCAGGCACTTATTAAAAGGTGGAACTTCCAGTGACTAAACAACACATAGTATATATAGATATGCTATTTATTTATATTCATGTATGTATATCTAATTGTTACAATATATTCATGTGTGTATATTTAATTGTTACAATATATTCATTTGTGTATAACTAATTGTTAAGCGTGCAAGTTGGCATATCAAAAGTGTAATGTGATTAATTCGAAAATTTGCTGACAGTTTATATCCAAATTATTTTGTAGAGATTGCAATTACAATTTGAACATAACGCCTTTAGCAGTTTTCTATTTTTCACAGAGTTTCTAGGTTTGTCTGTTTGGCGTTATGTGAGCCATTGTCCGACGTGGAGCTAATTACATCATTACTTTAATTGCCTTAAATGTCAGTTTGTTCATCACGAATCAATTGTCTTTACGTAACATAGTTAAGACACCGTCAGCGCAAAACTTCATGCACACTGTCGGAGGCATAATGATTGGGGAAGAGGCATTATTGGTCAATATGTTGGAAGTGTGCGGCCAATGACAATCAGTGCCGGTATTATCGCAACTGGCGGTTACTTGACAGGTAATATCGTAGACACAGGATCGCGAAACACTGGCGGTTAGCGGCATCGAGCAGGTGGCGGTTCCAGACAGGTCAGTTTGAATGGGATTTGCATCGGGACTTCCACACAGGTGGCGTTAGGAGCAGGTTAGACTGTACAAGAACTTACAATATGTATCCTCAAGGGAACATGATCATACACAGTAAGAACGTATCCACTGGGATGACACCCCTTTATTAGTGTGTATTCTTTCAATTGATGTCTCTCAGAGACAACACAAGTCAGTGTTTAGGGACATCAATTTGAGGTTTCTCATCTTCCAGAATTTAGCCTTCCCTGTATATGATTGGGAACTTATGAATATTTTGTAGATTCGGTAGCATGTGAGTGTGTAGGCTATAACACATCAAGTATTGTTTTATATTTATTTGTTTATCAAACTATTATAGAACTTTTGCCACCGTTCAATGCATTGAAAACTTGAAACGAGGAAGTAAAGCAAACTATCGTGTTTTTTTGTAGATTTGTTATCCACATGCGTTATCATAAAACGTGATACAAATGATGCATCCGTTATAGAAAATAATTAATTGAAGATGTTTCTCATTTTCAAAGTACGCGAAGGACATAGATTGGCAAAAACGATGACGACAGTACATCCGAGCTTCGGAGAAATAATCTTACAGGTAGAACGACAGAGCAAAGATGTCTGAAATCATAATAAATTGTTTATGGAAAGGTAAATGACTTTTTTAATACGTATCATGGAACTGGACACAATTTGATGACGAGCGTGTGAGGGCGCCTCGCGGTCTAGTTGGTAGCGCGTTGGACCACAGATAATTAACACCAGAGTTCGAATCTCGGCGTGGGCATATCTGAAGGGTGTTTCATCTTTGACTTCGCTTCATTACCTTCGGAGGTCGTTCGGCCCATTTAGCCTACCATGTGAAGAAAAGTGGCCGTTAAACATCAACTACCATCATCATCTGATGATCGTATGACGTGATCATAAACTTATCATATCATTCTTGAATTTAGTTTCATAGTTAATGTTATTCAAATAGACTGTTGTGTTTTTCGAGTTGAATATACATCGTTTAGTTATCATACACGTGATAGGTTTGTAAACAATATCAAGTTCGGTATCATGTGTAGATGTATTACTTCTGGGGTTCCATTGCCGTCATGACAATCAAGCATAAATCGTCTATTTAAAAGAAGGAATTGACAATTTGATCATTATCAGTACAAGGCTGCCAAGTGCACGTATTGTCTGATGTTAAACTCTAAGATAAATATATCGTCGGCAGCCGCAATACATCGAATTAATTTATTAAAATTCTCAATTTTAAAAGGGCTTCGACATTTTCTATGTGTATTAGTTATATATATATATATATATATATATATATATATATATATATATATATATATATATATATATATATATATATAAATAATAATTTGCTTTTCGTTATAATTTTTTAATGAGTTTGAGTATTTAATAATAATAAAAAATCACATTATAAACCACATAATCTTTGACGCTAAACAGAGTGGTGTTTGAATATGGAAGCATGATTAATTTGATATATAATTTATATTTAATGTTATACATATTTGAACAATTTGAATGAACCAATCAATTGATTGACATATTTGGTGCCAGAGTAATTAATCTTGTTTGTCAATAATCGTCCAGTTGTTTGGGAAAATATAACTCGGCGCGAACTTATTGAAGAACTTCCAGATAATTGTTTTTTGAGTTTATAAGTAATGAAGGGGAATGATCTCTGCACATTATCTGAGCGTTCTTCCGATTCCTTGCAACTGTCCATTATATATAATTAATGTTGTTTCATATAAAGGAAATGAACTTGTCCCTTGTACTGGGTAACAATATATCCTACATCGTAATTATCATCGTGTTAAACTATCCTGGTCTAAAAGGTTTATTGAGCATCATTTGTGTTCATTAAACAACAGTTTAACACTGAAGTCATATCTAAAGCTACTTAACATGGCAGTACCATCTTGTATATCCTCGTAAGAAAGGACTATGTTATCTGGTAGTCATGTTGTAGCAGCATCTACGACATATGTGGGTCCCTGTCTCACTGAAGTTCCAGTACAGCTCACGAAAACCCATGTAATACGGATCGGTCATTTGGGATGTGTTTGTGTTTAAGTTATAGATGGATTTCGCACCGCTACCCGTCGAGACCGACATATAACTGAACGACACTGCGCGTTTTGCGTTCTATGATGCTCCAGGGTAGGGCGACCCGAGTTTGTAGTGTTACCTGACTGTGGGTTCCTTCAAATTGCGCAGTTTGTACCTCAACCAGGTTTGCACCATCAGAAAAGTCGATATGCAGCCGTGCTTCATGTTGATCAAGTATTTCTCTGTAACTTGGATGCGGTTTGATATACTGTTTTCTTGATACTCATTATATAGTCTTCTCTCAACTTATTGACGCTGCCATGTAATTACGATTTGAATGGATTATGTACGTCACTCATTGTAATTGTCACCGCCAAATAACCTCTTAGTAATACTCAGCAAATATATATATATAACAACCATGTTCTTGCAACGTTCGCACTCGCTGTACAATCTTTACCATTGTTGTCGCACTTGTGCCGGCGACTTGCCGCAAATCCTTCAATACTGTATGCGTGTAACGAATATCTTCGTATTGTTTGCAGAGACCGGTTTCTCTCTCGTTTGTCTATGGTTTCTTCAGTCAAAATGGTTTCAACCGTGTAAATATCGAAGTGGTGAAAATTGCCGTCAGGTTTTAGGGGGGAAAATACTTTGTCTAGCTCCGATACAGACTTCGGTAGGTGGCTTTTGCATGGCTCTCCCATCTCTCATCACCATCCATCTCTCGCACATCAGCCGTTGCCCTGCTCCTGTCGTCTCTGTCGAAGACACTTCTCACACATTCTGTTGTAATAACTATAGCGTGTTTCTTCCGTTCATATCAGGGTTGCTTAAGCTTAGACATTCTTCTTCATATGCTGGTATTTGCATCTATTATGGAGCTCATCTGCCAATACGTAGCTATAATTTCCTGCTTTCTGACAGCGCGTTGTCCTCATCACTTCATCAACTTCATGTCGACGTATAAGTCATATACAATTCATTCATTTGGCGTCTAATTTCAATACTATACAAGTTCGTTGTTCCTTGGGCAATGTAAAACATCAATCATCATCATC
Source organism: Paralvinella palmiformis (assembly GCA_025642065.1). Lineage (NCBI taxonomy): Eukaryota > Metazoa > Annelida > Polychaeta > Terebellida > Alvinellidae > Paralvinella > Paralvinella palmiformis. Next base: position 9,342 of record JAODUP010002089.1, on the reverse strand, counting down.
ATCATCGTCATCATCAAAGAACTAAACCTACTTAAGATACAAGTTATTCATAAAGTTCACTTAGTCATATTCATGTACAAAGCAATTCACAATCAACACTTCCTCCATCAATACCACGAAACACTGAAATCCACAGATATAGCACCATGCAAGTTAACAACACACACATAAAACACAGTTTTATTGTATTGTTAATCAGAGTCAGAATTTTGCACCATACGTTCCATCTCATCCAGCCCTGAAAAATCCAGCCCTGAAAGCAATAATATTACGACAAATTGTAACCTATTAAAACGAGCACACAAAATGCAATGTAATACAACGAAAATGCTACAATATTTGTATTTGTGTGATGAATTCATACATGCCCTGTGTACATCAGAATTGTATGAAAACAAAATTATTAAATTTCGCAGTGTAATAAATAAAGACAAAAATAGTCTATTTAAATAATATCCGAGCAATGCTTTTTGGCCACAAAACAGTCAATTGTAAACTTTAATGTCACAGAATGTTGACATTGGTTACAAACCTATAGTCAAGTAATGTTTCTAGAATTTCAAATCAATTGAACCATTATTAAGGATATACTGCTCCTAGTAAAATTAGCACCAGATCTGCCCATGGTTTTCCATTGTTTAAAAGTCTTAAACAATTTACAATATGCGATATAAGCTAACTTCCTTAATAAATCATAATACAAATTACCGGACCAGTAGATAAGGTTATTTAAAATATAATATAATGCTTTACGTTAATCCGGCGAAACATCTTCTTTCTAGAATATCCAGATGTATCCTATAAATACGTGAGAAATGAATTAAATATATATTTTTGTATGAGTTTGATAATACGAAATAGCCATCTATATTTCTAATTTTATTTTTTCGTCTGAAAGATTAATATAAGCTGTCCTATTTTTTAAGCAATAGTTATAATTAAGTTGTGAGTTCAATATATTATATTATAAGCCTGATTATACCTTCTACACTGGCCCACAAATGTGAAGCGAAGAAACGATGAATAAACGATTATTTCAGTGAAAAGTAAATTCTCTTCAGGATTTCGCACTGAAAAGGGTGTCATTATTTTCTCACAATGCAGTTCACTTTTGGTTATGTTTGCAGTCGCAATTTATTAATCTGCTTTTAAACTGTCAAAAACAGATAATACTATTTGAGTTTATCGAATAGCATTCCAGTATGGCAACCAAAGTCGATTTTAATAGAGTTAAATACTACAAATCACGGCTCCTGTTGACGGTTATTACGAAAGGACTCAAAAAGGTAGCCAGCTCCTGATTGGTCAGCCGATTTACCAAGGATTGCCGATCTCTATGAAAATGACAATTGACCATTGTATGGCTAGAAAAGTTTCCATGGAACAAAAGCAGTATTTACAAACTATAGAGTTGTAAACTTCTAAAACATCCTCTTGTGCACGCTAATAGATTCTGTAAGTAAATAAGAAATACATAATTAAAATCACGACAACAACAACAACAACAGCTTGTATTCTATTCCTGTATTACAGTAATGAAAAGGATGTTTATGTGATTGTAAAATGTACTATCAGAAAGATCCAATTTGACAATAAATACACATCTTTATCAGTGGATCCTAGTATATATTGAAATATTTATCAGAATAATTTATATATCATAATTCAGTGACTACCTTTCTTCCTTTACCTCCTTTTGTACAATATCCTTTGTGTCTTTCTCCTTTATTGGGGATACCTTTGAGGCATCTGCAAATACGAGAGCTTTGGAAAAAAAACCAACCAAGAGTCATGAAAACACCATATTTTCATCATAGACTGCCTGTAATTGTGAAAATATAGATCCTACGTTGTATGCCAACGATATATATTTTTGCGGGGGAAATTATTTTGAAACTTGGACTTCAATTGAAATGACAATAAACGCAAATAAGTTTAGGTTAATGTATGTTCAGTACCTATATTTCAGAAACAGTGAATTATCACGATGCATATTACACTGTTGATATATCGAATTAGTCGTCTATAAATCTTATTATTCGAAACGATGAACGAGAAATCCTCAACTGTCTGAATTATTTTCGGCCGACAAAAGCTGAAGGTCGTTTTCTGTGGCGTCCCTCGCATTAGCCAACGTCGGCCCGACATTGGTCCAATGCTGTCAAACTGTTTACAACCTTGCCGGCCTAACGCCACGTTGGTCCTATGTTGTTGTGCTATCTGGTTTGTATTGAACCCAGAGAAAGTAGAAATAATATTTTTATTGGAGTGTCAAATGTCAGAAGATTGTAGTAACGTTTAATTCACCTATTTTGTTCATCTTAAGTTATTATCCGGCCCCAGTATACCTACAGTGAGACGAGGAGTTATCAGAAGACACCCATTAAGAAGCCACAAATGAACATCGCGTGTAATATAGTCTACAACGTAAAAAACAATCAAATACAACAAAGGAATATTCACTGAAACATCGACGGAAAATAAAGAAAATTACTAATATAAAATATTAGATGATGATGATGATGATGATGATTGATGTTTTACGGCCACTTTTTTGCACAAGGTAGGCTAAATGGGCCGAGCGACCTCCCAAGGGTAATGAAGCGAAGTCAAAGATGAAACAACCTTCAGATATGGCCACGCCGAGATTCGAATACGGATGGTAGTGATCTGTGGTCCAACACGCTATCGCTAGACCACGGATGCGCCCAGTTATAAAATATTAGAAGATAAGAGAAAGACACCAATAAGGTAAGCGTAAATATGTTTAATCTGTATTGATATCAATGTCAAATTAAACTCAAGGTGACCGCAAATATAAGACGATTGCGGGTGATTTTGAACAGCCAGTTAGTTACATGATAATATTCAATAGTTCTTTATTCTACCAATAAGATACGCCATTTTGGCCAGTGAACAAACACATGCAACTGCAAACTAAATCTGGAAATTGATATAGCTGACTAAGTGCTTCGTTATTATGATTTCCAAATAATACATTCAAAATTTGACATTTTGCATATTTAAGTTAAGCTGGCACCTCTGCATTTTCAGTTGCCGTCCCTAATCTTTAGATTACACTGTCTGAACACGTTAAATAATAATTAGTACAGCTTATTTCTGTCACTATTTGAAAAATTAATTTTTCAGTATTGTTTATTCCTTCTAAACTTTCACTGTATCCGATCATTTGTTGACAAATTTTGCATCGTACCTTGACTATTATATTTCCCTAAATTAAATTATATTATATCACATATTATATTATATCACATATTATATCACATATTATATCACATATTATATCACATATTATATCACATATTATATCACATATTATATCACATTATATTATATTATATTATAACATTATATTATATATTCACATTATATTATATTATATTATATTTTTATTATATTATATTATATTATATTATATTATATTATATTATATTATATTATATTATATTATATTATATTATATTATATTATTAATAGCCATGTGAAGCTTTACTTGACTTTACTATTTGGACCAACGTGATTTCTATGTTAATATCTACGCCTAGACATTTAACAAGAATTTTAAACTTGTCATTATCCGGTCTAACTAGCTGAAGCTTGGTACACATTCGGTATGATAACATATAGCAACGCCAAAATAACGTCGGATATTTTGACACATTTTCTCACAGTGTCGTATTCATAGATTATTTCCACAAGGTCACTACCACCCGAGTTCGAATCTCGGCGTTGGCATATCTGAAGGGTGTTTCATCTTTGACTTCGTCCCATTACCTTTGGAGGTCGCTCGGCCCATTTAACCTATCATGTGCACAAAAGTGGCCGTAAAACATCAATCATCATCATCATAAATTATTTCAAGCTTTTGTTGTCATTTACTCACTTTCACGGAGTGAGGCAGCGCCTCGTCAGAGATGGGACATATGGTCGGGGGTCTAATGGATACTGAAATGATCAGAAGTAGCATGCTACAGAGGCACATGACGCTGTGATTATTTAAAATAATAATATACAAATTATATGTTATATGATATAATATCATTTTCAATCGTGAATTATAGCTCTTAACTCCTCCAACATATCATCTATTGGTATTTGAGGCAGAGAACGGGTTGGCACATGATTCTCGCTCTCTAAAATATATCTTTCAATTCGTGTCACACAGAGAAGGACACACAGATTTATTACTCCTAAGGGACCCCTTCTTATGTGCCACACACTAAATGACGAAGATCCAAACTATTAATTACAGGGTTCCTCCAGAACAGATATGAGATCCGAACTCTGAGCTACTCAGTCTAGCATCTGTTAGCTGTAACCAAATTTAGACTTCAGAGTCATCACAATCGCCCTTTCGCCATTGTTTCTTCAAGACATCGGAATACCTGTTCAGATTACGTACGAGATTATTATCGAACAATTGATTATTTATAGAATTTTTAAAACATTTATGTGCAGGACTAACCTTTCTTATTAACATTGTGTCGTCTTTGATTTAAATGTGCTGTAAATAAATGCGACAAGTTAAACCGATTATAATAACATGGACGCTGCACTCGCAATGTGAAATGTGTGCAAATTGTAAAAGGCGAATGTAAATAAACTCAAAATAACGAAACAACTGTAGGGTACATTTTTTCAATTAAACACTTGTACCTGTAATAATGTTAGTTATATTAGAGTGTACCTGATCTGAACCACACAACTATAGAAAATAGTGATGCTGATTGCTTGAAAGTGTAACATATTTTGAACCATGTATTAACCAAGACAAAATCGAAAATCAATATGACAATGATCGGGAATATAATTTTCATAGTTTATGTTCGATCCCAGTTTCTACATTCTTCATTTAGCATATAAATGACCAGAAAACAATGATGCGGAATGGCATTAAAGCCATTGATAATTTTGATGTTTGTTAATTACAGACATTATAAAGAAATACTCGCGTCACTTTGTCCATCAGATTAACTCGTCATCCACTCATTGGAAAGATCACGCAATTGTGTTTGTAATTAGCCATGAGTGATTATGATTGGCTAATAAGATAGCGACATGCAATGGAAGCATCGTGTGTCGGTGTGTATGATCAAGGGCGATTGTAACTGGTTATGATATAACAATTTTCGCGGGCGGGTGAGTTAATTAACCATTGCTGACAACGTGTTGATGTGTCTTGCATGACTTAACAAGCGGAAATATTTGGCAGCATTTTTGTGTTTTCGGATTATCGTGGTCATTTGAAATTGAAATGTCGCATTCTGTTGGCGAAATGAAGTGTCGGAGTCGGAAAGCTGAACGCGATTTTGCAGGATTAAAGAATCATTTATAACGGAGCTAAAACTGTCACAGGCAATAGTGTTTTGGAAGGTGGATTTGTCGGATAAACGATGTCCGGATTAACGGATTCTCACTGTAAACATAGAATATTTTTATTCACAATTTCCAGTCTATCGGACTTGATTTATTGAAAAAACCTCATGATATTTTGCTATTTACATGAGATAAATGTTTTTTCCATGTTAACGTTTTATCACTCTAGACGCCAATAAATTTAGTTGCCTGATCATTTACATTGTAAGCCAATTCTTTCCAATGTTATATCAGCTATATTTACATTGAATTCCGCAAAGTTACATCTCGCTATTTTCGGATTTATAACAATTTATTTTGTTTTATTGGCATTCAATGCAAGTTTATTGGCACAGAACCATTCACATATAAAGCATTAATTGATTTATTGGCGTTGATGTAGAGTGTATTTAAACTATAATGGGACAAACATAACGTTGTATCGTCGGCAGAAGATAAAATATCAAATTTACTTGATTTACCATTATCATTGATATAAACAAGATAAAGTAAGGGACCCAATATAGACCCTTGTGGCACGAGACACTTTTTTCTCTCAAGGAAGACTTAGAATTGCCAAGTTCAACATATTGGGTTCTATCGGAAAGGTAATTTGCAAACCATTTGTTTGCTATGACCCTATACTACCATAATTATTCAATTTCTGAAGAAGAATTTGTGACTTATCACATCAAAAGCTTTGGACAGATCACTCAGAGCAGCCAGGGTATATTGATTGATTGATTAATTGATGATTTACGGCCACTTTTGTGCACAAGATAGGCTAAATGGGCCGAGCGATCTCCAAAGGTAATGAGGCGAAGTCAAAGACGAAACAACCTTCAGATATGCCCACGCCGAGATTCGAACACGGGTGATAGTGATCTGTGGTCCAACACGCTACCGTTAGAACACGGAGGCGCCAGCATAATTGGATGTATAGTGGTGCTTATAATTTATATAGGTTATTATTTGCATTCAAAAACGATATCAATTTGTCCTGCAGTATTATTTTTCTAACAGCTTGGAGAAAACCGGAATTAAGCTAATTGAGCGATAGTGTTTTTATCTGTCGACTTGAAAATGGGTATAACTTTAGCTAATTTCAATTTACCTGGAACTAAGGGGATAGCGAGAGATCTATGTATAATGTGAATGATAGGCAAGGCAATAATATTAATTAAATGTTTCAGTATCTTACTCGATATTCCGTCGTGGCCAAAACTAGATTTAGACTTAAGTTTTCAAGTAGTTTCAATAATAGTAGATGGAATAACTGGTTTTAAAAACATACTATGTAAAACTGGGTTTGGCATGTAATCTTGGAAATTATATTTAGTTGTGGGGACATTTTGACTAGTTGTTTCGCCTATTTTGGAAAAATAATCATTAAAACCGTCGGCTGCCTCCAATTTATTGGTTACAGTTTGGGCCATTAATTGAAAATGAAAGAGGCAAACTTGTTTTGTCATTTTGTTTTCGAACAGCTTGTATTAATGTGGACCAGGTTTTTTTTCATATCGTGTTTATTTTCACTTATCATTGATTTATAGTATTGAATTTTCATGTTACGTTTCACTTTATTGAAAACGTTATTATTCATTTTAAATACGCTAATGTTATGTTCTGTTGGACGTTTTAATTTATTTGAAAAAAAAGTTAGGCATCGTGCCTAGATGATGTGAGAAGTTCCAAGGTAATCCAGGGATCTTTATTTATGTATTTCTGTGTATTTTAACTGAACGTGAAGGAAAGGACTTTTCAAATGCAATTTTGTAAACTTCCATAAATTCATCATACGCAATTTCTGGAAAGTAATTATTTAGAATATTATTAATATCGGCCTTCCTTTAGATAATTTTTAAATCTATTTAAATTTGCTTCAGAGTAATATCTTATTTGTCTGTGATTACTTTTCTGGGTTCAAGTTGATTTACTTTTTTTGTGCATAGAAAATATGAAAGTGATCAGCCACATCAGTGACGATAACACCAGCATCTGTAGGACTAGATATATTATTGGTGCAAATATGATCAATAAGAGTGGCTGATGATGGTGTCACCACAATAAGTATACATCATCCGTACACAACCCATACCTATTCAAATGATAAGTATGGATAATTTACATATAGAATATTAGAACCCATAAATTAGTATTGGTGATGAGTTTATTTCTTGCGAATAAAAACTTAACCTGTTATCTGTTATCACACCTAATATGTCCATTAATTAATTACCTGAACGAGTTTGGCTTGTGCTGGAGACAATCTAAGTGAATGATCTGCTATGTACTTAATGAGTATATATATACATATATATATATATATATATATATATATATATATATATATATATATATATATATATATATATTAATATACATATATATATATTCACTATCGTTATTGTTGTTATCACAAAAATAATAATAATAAATTTGATTAGAATTGAACCAGGTTTATTATTAATTACATTGTATATACTATTTTTAACACATAAATATCGAAACTACAGATCAATTATTTCACATTTATTTTGTGATCCTATTACAGGAGATGGAGGGAACATATATTACCTGCCATTATGGTATCCTCATCAACTTCCCAAATATAGCTGACACTGGAAGACCTTTATATAATTACTGTAAAATTCTACTTTATAATATTAGCGCACACACGCACACACACACAAACAAACACACACAAACGCACACACACACACACCATTTTAGAGATATTTCTAGCTGTATGGTGATGATGATGATAATAATAATAATAATAAGGTAGGATTTATTCAGTTATTCGAACCCAGAATAAAGCTGAGGTCAGCATCTGAGGTGTCGAAATGTTTATATACAGGTTTCTTTTGGACCACAGAAAATTACTGTTGAATGTAAACTGTGGTGTCAAAATAGTTTATGATATGTATGTAGCAAGTCACCATTGAACCACACGCACGTTTTTGTTGCGAGCTGTGGTATCAAATGGTATTTTTTTTTAGGGGTTTTTCCGCTTTTTGTACGTAGCGCATGTAAACCCCTTTTCCCGTGGGGTGACATATTTTCCGTAGAAAAGAATTAGTGGTTCCCCCAGGCTGATGATAGACCAGACACATGTTTAGGTATACGCACACATCTATCAATATGTGGAGGTATGGAACATTTTATTTTAGATTAATGTATGTATAGTTGTATTTGTATTTAGATTTATGGAGGTAGGTCTCGAAGTTTTTGATATGTTATTCTGCCTGTTTCCTTTATATAACCCAAAAAAACCCCTTTTAGGAAAATTTTTTCTGAATGATGATGATGATGATAATAATAATAATAATAATAATAATCAATTTTCACCACAAATTATGCATTTAGTACATTTTATTAACGTCACTAAACAACGTGATAAGTTGAGCAACCATTAGGTTTTATCGAATGTATTTATTAAATTTAGATATGACAGTTATCAGTTATATCTACTCCAATTGGCTGCCTTCACTACGGAAGTGACCTTATTATTACGTAATTGTAACGTAACCAAAATACAACTAATCAGTACGTCATCACTATGTTATGCGTTAGCTGGGAGGTCTGTTGCTAAGGACGCTACATGATCAGTCACAGATATAGAGGTGCTATTTTAATTTGTGTCATCGATCATTCTCTATTTTGGTGCACTCTGCACGAGCTGATTTTTCTAATCAGCAACGAAAGAGTTATTTCCGAATTTTCTTTATATTTTTGACAAAGTAAGAGAACCAATGTCAATAAATTTATTTCCTTGACGAACCTTGTCATCGACAATAGTTCTAACAAAAACGCCATTTATTTCTTTCCGTTTATGACTGAGGGTTCGCTATCGGTTAGAAAGATCCTAAGTACTATATCCGATAAAAAATTCTCATATCATAACTAAATTCACCAAAGATGACTGTCGAACCATCGCAGTTACTAATAAAGGTTTAGGCGCAG
>JAODUP010002081.1:0-16902 GCA_025642065.1 Paralvinella palmiformis | reverse complement strand
AGCAAACCGATGGGCTTATAGTTCTTTATGTATACGATTTGCAGATTATATTATAAAAACAGCTCACGCTGTAAAGGACATTGAAGCAATGAAGACCCCTTCTCCTCAAAGGTCGCAAGGCAAAGATGGTCTTCGTTAGCCCATTTCCGACACATGGACCCTGACGCGCCCACACAGAGGGCCTTAGAATTCGCCGTTATTGGCTCACGAGTCGACACACCCCGACAAGAAAGGCACCGCACAAACCTGCTGGGAACAATAGGTGCCTACCTCAATCAGGCAGGACTCTCCCCCCCCTAAAAATATTTAAAATTTTTTTTTTTTTTGGGTTTTTTTCCCAAAAACCCCCTAAAAGTTTCAGGTAGTTCGTGAAATCCCTATATTGTACTTTCCTACTGAAGTTAAAGAACGTCTAAATTAATCATGTCTTTATTGTCACTGTGAATTATTGCTTATGGCCCAATCTAGTATGTCATTATGTTTTCCTGTACTTTGATCAATCCACATGTTATCGTTATAAACCTATGTAGTACTCCTTGAGAAATCCTTGAGTACGTATCTATTTACTGGCAAAATAGAGACAAGTTGCCTTCAATAAAATGTGAGTCGTTATACCTATTTGTTTAGGTGACAGTAGGAATATAGACTAGATTATGTCGGTCCCTTAATTTCGACATCTATCTAGCTATCTAGCTATCTAGCTAGAGCTATCTATAGTAATTTCAGGAATTCCCTGAATTCACTGGTTGTATCGTCTAATTGAATCCCCAATTTCCTGATAAATTGATAAATCGCTCTCTCTCTCTCTCTCTATATATATATATATATATATATATATATATATATATATGGTGTGTGTGTGTGTGTGTGTGTGTGTGTGTGTGTGTGTGTGTGTGTGTGTGTGTGTGTGTGTGTGTAACTCTGCGTTTTCCAGATTTTACTCTTTACTTAAGATATGTTCTTGTTCCAAAAGGTGAATCAAAAACCGCAAACTAATCACATTCCTGCCACGACCGCCATTACTCCCCGTCCCCAACCTTTGGCATGGATGCAAACAAATGACGAATACCCCACGACATCTGGGACGAGTTAAAGGTCAGCCGAGAGGACGTTTGTACACAGAATCCCAAGTCGAGATTCGGTCGTCTGAGAGAATTATCTCTGCAAATCGTTCCAGGCGGTGTCGGCCATTAAACCGGTCGTCAGTGTCAACAAATGGCCCGTGCGCAGAGACTCCCGGGAAATATGGCTGAGTTATGTCATCGGAAGATACTGTATGATGTAATGACCCAAGATAAACACATTTGATTATTAATGAATTATGCCGACGATATTTGTATGAGAATGTTTCTTGTTTGTTCCGTCTGAGAAGAGGGTCGTGTTAATTTGCTGCCTGTGTCCGTCGCCGGACAGACTTCCGGTTGTCGTGATCGCCAGATGGCGCCGTGGAGGATTGCGTGTTTGCGCCAAAACTAAATTCAATTATTAAGTCGAAGAAGACGGATAATTAATGGCTGGAGATAAAACTGAAAGACATCAGTGTCCGGGAAGTAATGGACGTATAAAGTCCGGGAGACATCGTTAACTGGCTGAAGAGAGGATGCCATTTTCGTCCTATTTTTAATGATTCATAATCGATTATAATCCATGTCAGGACATCCCCGGAGCCTCGCTCGTTGTGTAGTTTAACCACATTGACCCTAAACCCCCCTCCTCCCCGGTTTAAAATCCCGACCTGGCTAGATCTGGAAGATGTTTCATCTTCTTCTTCGGCGGATGACGTTGGGCCACGGAATTTCCCGCATGGCTTATGGTGCGGGCAAAGGTCGCTGTGACATATCAGGATCTTACAATTAGATTATAATTCATTTAATCCAACCAGAAACTCGCCGTTGAAAGTTTAATAGTTCAACAGGCTGTTTGTGGCTTCGAACCGGGCATTTCCCAGTTTTCGAGTTCACGCCTTATCGCGTAATCATTATTTTCCGTTTAGCTTAAATGGAATGCCTTAAATAGACGGATCAGAGTAAACATTGGTAATATGATCCGAGAAATGGAGTCCAATTCTGTAGCAATAGAGCGAAAGAAAGCATAAATTGATTCCACATTGCATACATTCATCCATCCTTCCATCCATCTATCCATTCATCCTATCCTATCCATGTATCCATCCATCCAGCCATTCATCCATTTATTCGTTGATATTCCATGATAAACCCCAGACTCTTCAAAAGTGTTATATTTCTCAGAATTGGCTGATGCTAGCTAATCATTTTCCGCAAAAATGGAAACAAATAACAAACGAAGAAACATTAAAACACACGTTATTCACACATTCAATAGCCATTCCAATAATGGCATGTTATGGATGCTAAATTTCATTCAATAGATATATCAGTAATTATATATATATATATATATATATATATATATATATATATATATATATATATATATATATATATATATATATATATATATTATATATATATATATATATCATCAAAGGTCTTCACCTCGAATCCATCCTTATTTCTGGCAGTTGTCTGTTGTTTTTAAGCGAGCGAATCATCTATCAGTGAGTACTTGCTCGAATCAGATGGAATATTTGGCATTCGGTGCCCGAAGATATTAGTCAAGGTCAACATAATGACGAGTAAGTGCGTGAGAGTAAGCGAGTGTACGGGGTTCGTGTACCACAACGAGTCAGTTGAAAGGCCTTCAAGCCGCAGTTCAAGAACTTCCTTATCTTCAGACGAACGCTGGGTTTTAACTTGAAGTAATTATAATAATTGGAAGTAATTTTGTAAGATAATTGCGGCCAGTAATTATCTGTAGTAACTCTCTGTCGTGATTATACACATTAGTTACCGGTGTGGTAGACTGTTTGTCAACGTGCATTAAGGCTAATGCACTGCTATCGGCAGAAACAACAACAACAACAACGACAGCAATAACAACAGTAACAAGGGCAACAGCAACAACAACGATAACAACAACACAATGACCACCACTATCAACACCATTATCACTACTACTATCCAAATCAATATATTAATGACAATAACAGCAACAACAATAATAACAACAAGAACAGCAGCCATAACCTAAGCAACAACAACAACAATTATTTTAATATTTATTTTAATAAGAATATTAATAACAACAATAATGCATATCATTATAGCTTTACTACTGCGCTATATTCCGAACCATCAATTATACGTCTACTGGTTCGGCACCGATGTTAGTGTTAAGGTTCAGAAATCTTCCAACTAGAGTACGACGCCGAATTCAATTACAGAAGCTATTAGCCTCACTGATGTTCATTTTAGTAATGTGAGAGTGAGAATGAGATAGATGTGTGTGTGTGTGTGTGTGTGTGTGTGTGTGTGTGTGTGTGTGTGTGTGTGTGTGTGTGCGCGTGCGCGCGCGCGCGCTCGCCCGCGCGCGCGTGTGTCAATATAGGTAGTAAAGTTGTGATAAAACATTTCTCTAAATACCTTGACTACCTCGACGATTGTACGCAGATGCGGCGGGAAGGGAACACGCTGTTGCCTTTTAGACACCATTCTGGGGTATTTAAGTGCGCGCGAGCATGCGCGAGCATTTCCGCGCGTGGAAATCAATGATTGAGGGAAGCTTAGCAATGCGCGAAGACATAGAGTGGGAGAAGCGAGGATTGATGGGTCCGCAACCCTGCTCCATCTATGCGAATCTTTCGCATACTAAAATATGGATGCTTCCAACGTCTCACTCTAATGCCAGGTTTCGATCCCTCAACCCGACGATCTGCGACTCCTGTATATCACATGTTGCGCAAGGCAGGCATCTCAGCCTAAAAGTAAATACGAGTAGTATGACGTCGCATCGTGCTACCATTTACGATGAGCCACATTTGAGGTGGGGTGGGGATGTTGCGTGCGGGGTAGAACCTTTTGTCCACATAAACATGACTGAAAAGATGAAACTACCTATAGACAGAGGTAACTGAACATATCAATGATTATGTCTAAAGGGTGTGTCATCTATCACTTCGCTTACTTCTCCATGGCGATAAATCGATATATATATATATATATATATATATATATATATATATATATATATATATATGCATGTATATATTCGTGCAGGTTAGGTTTGATGTGAGTGAGTGAGTGAGTGAGTGAGTGAGTGAGTGAGTGAGTGAGTGAGTGAGTGAGTGAGTGTAACTGACAAATTGGACAGATATGGCTTATCCATGCCTTTTTTTACTGTTTTTATACATATTACACGATTGGCCTGCCCATTGTCTGTCAGTAGTGGCTCTTCATCAAAACGTCATTGCTCTGCTGTTATAATAAGCCTTAATCAAAATGTGGGGTACTGAGCTCTAGCCAATGTGTTCGCTCCGTAGTGTTATCTAATACGTGTTTCACATCAAATAAGCCGCAAAATGGTCCATTGCATTCGAAGTGTACACTCTCTTACTTGTACCAATATATCGTTTCCTAAAGATGTGTGGTTTTGTTATGGGGACAACAAAGGGCAACTACTGAGTAATATAAGAGGCGGGATGTCGTGGGTGAAGCGGGAGATGTGTTATGCCGTCGGGAGAACGATATGATAAATCGAACTCGTCCTCGTGGCGCTTCGAAATCCAGCCGTACTCGGAGTGGACGAGAAATAACCGGAAGTGACGTCATCATAGGGGCAGTTACCCAGGCTTCAAAATGGCGAGGCATTTAAAATCGCTATCGCTTCGATACAGAGAAGATGTAGAATTATTATTACCCAACCGTGTATAAGGCCATGCGTTTGGTTAGATATTGTTAGATGAAAGACAATCTCCGCCAGCTACAACCCTCCACGGTTGTCCTTTTATTATTGTTGTTGTTGTTGTGTTTATAAAGACGAGTGTTGTAACGTAGTTTCTATAATAGGAAAGCCAAGGAAGAAAGAACACGTATTGCATTCATCACGTATGACGTCATATACAACCGAATACTGCCTGTGAACGCATGAAACTAATCTAAACTATTGTGTCTTTAGACTTTTGTGCACAAGGTAGGCTAAATGGTCCGAGCGACCTCCAAAGGTAATGGAGCGAAGTTAAAGTTTAAACAACCTTCAGATATGCGCACGCCGAGATTCGAACTCAGGTGGCAGTGATATGTGGTCCAGCACGCTACCGCTAGACCACGGACGTGCCACAGCCACCATGTAGAGTATTTGTTTAATTATCTTAGTATAAAACATTAGTTTTCTGGACAATTTGTCCGATATTCTGGACAAGGCGCCGATAGTTCCCAGATGGAATCCTTTGCTCACAGCGCAGTTGGTGTCAGCCCGGAACTGATAGGATTAAAAAACCACACTGATGAAGCACGAAGTCCTTGGATCAACAGATATTGTTCTACTAAAATAGCACGCCTTGTTGTAAGATCTGGTTCATTTATGTGGCACTTGGTGCTGTTTAGTAAAATAAGTTTGTTTTCTGTCAAAGATCGTTCCGGTATTACGTAAAATTCAGGTGACTCAGATATGAGCTTCGATAAATGACGTTTACAGACGGAAATGACTCATAACATGGCCGACTCGGTGTATGATGGGAAACAGGACTGTATCACATCTGATGACTACAATCAATATTAGCAAAAGGTGAATTAATCGATTAATTCATGGATTAGTTGATTGATTATCGGTTGACTGGTTGATTGATTCATCGTTTCAAACAACCATGCATTCACCAATCAATTCATTCATTTATTGAGTTTTCATTGTAATTCATGTCATTCGTCGATTAAATATTTCATTCATATGTTCATTCATTAATATATTTAGTCATTCAGTTATTCAGCCGTTCAATCATTCAATCGCTCATTCTTTAGTCAGTCACCACCTAGCCGAATGGCTGACATATACACTCATTGATTATCTCTGATTGATGGCTGAATGGAGTGATTATCCGAATACGTCCCCGGAATTTCCCAGGTTGCCACGTCAATTAGCGTATTTCTCAACGTCCACAGCAGAACTCAGCCCCAACGAAGTATTCAGCCGAGCGGACTGAGGCATACTGCAACTAAAAGCAAATGGTCAATCTCGTTACGCCACCTACCGGAGCATAAACCCCCATTTGTTGTTGCCCTAATGGTAGAATCTCAATTAGCATTAACATTTATAGAGCACCTTCCGTTTACTATTCGGCTATAGGAGAGTAGTCCATTGTTTTTTCGTGTCATTGCTTTGAGGTGAATTGTTCAGTCTAACCTGGGATTAAATGGCCGAGGGACAATTGTCTCGGGTAAAAGAAATTCACGAGCACAGCTAGCAGCAGCATTCAAACCCACCAGCTGGAAATTTATAATGTCGTGCTCTAACCACTGTACCACCGGGATGCCGTTCTTTGTTCATAAAGACAATGTGGAGTGCTTAATGTTGTCAACATTTCACTCAGTGAGGTTCAGCGAGTGAACTTTGTCCAGCCTTGATCCTGATCCTGATGATGTGATGAAGGTTGAGCACGAACACAGAAAATAATAGGATTGAGAACGTATCTCTCACCTCTAGATCATCATCTGATTCAATCCCCACACACACACACACACACACACACACACACACACACACACACACACACACACACACACACACACACACACACACACACACACATATATATATATATATATATATATATATATATATATATATATACACACACATATATATATATATATATATATATATATATATATATATATATATATATATATATATATATATAAAACCAAGGAGTAATCACATTTAAAATATGACAAACTAATATCATAATTGTAATTATTACCAATCGTCTAAAATATAACACACTGTATGTAAACTAAAACAAAATATTACGCAATATGACATGTTGTGAAGAAGAATTAATTTAATATTCTAATTTAGATCTCTGAAAGGTAAGCCAAAGATCATTGCCTATGTTTAATATATATCCGTGGAATATTCTATCAACATGAACAATTTTAGACTAATTAAGTTTCTTCGATTTATAATTACGTTCCTAATCAGTTATAGAGATATCTCGTCCAACCATTAAACACGAGAAATAATCACGATACGTCGGTGGATTCGAACCCGATATATAAATCATCCCAGTCTGCCATTCTAACAACTGAGCTACGTCGATACTTACTAGGTTACTGTGTGTGGGGGGGGGGGTTCTATCTGAAAACATCAAGATTGATCAAAGTGATACAATATTCCAGCGCGGATACAAAAGTATGGCTTCATGTTTTAGCCCTGCCTCCACTGTGTGTGTGGGGGGGGGGGGAGATATCTCATTATCACACCGGTAATTTATCATCCGTTTAGGGGGAGCTGTTAGAAATGTGTTTATATTTGTGGTTGTTTTTCAACCAATAACTTATTTGATATTACGCAGCAAAGACGTGCCTTCATCGTCGCGATCTCGATCATAATTGAATAGCGTTTCGAATAAATCCGCTATTAGTCGACAAATCTCTTACCGGAAGTTGGACTCGACACGTGTCACGTGTCAGTGAGATTGTTATTTTTGTCCGGTACTGCTTAATCGACTGGTGTCCATTCGTAAAGTTATAAATAAAATCTGAAAAAATAATAGCCGCTTGTTTGGGACGTAGGCACTATCTATCTATCTATCTATCTATCTATCTATTTATCTATCTATCTCTATCTATCGTATTACATGCATATTGTACACAACTAATATTTTACAGACAACTAGGAAATATATATGATCAAGTTATATACAAAATATTATTTACCTCACTCTACCAATCTTCACAATTAGAAGGAATGTTATTTTCACTTGTTATGGTAACGAGGTGAAGTGAAAGATGAGACATCCTTCAGATATGTGTTGAGATATGTGGCCAACCGCACTACCAATTGGACTATGGAGCCGCCTCACATTCGAGAGGTACAATGGGTCATTATCATTATTATTATTATTATAATTATTATTATTATTATTATCATTATTATTGTGTTATTATTATTATTATTATTGTTGGTGTTGTTGTTATATTTATTGAATTATAGCATAATAAGAAATACCATAACATGACATGACATAAATAATTTCACTAAAACCAACGTGGAAACAAAAGAAAAAACCTTTCCATCCTATTTTAATTGAAATGTAAGACATGTTTCTCCAAGTTCCACTACACTATGACCAGGAGAGAGAGAGAAAAAAACTATTTTCTTGTCGTCGACTTTAAATTTTTTAATCTTCAATCCGTCGCTAATTGGCATACGTAGTTTTCTAATCGGTCACCGCTTCAGCGCTGACTGCTGCCAAGACAAATTAATATATACAACAACGCTATCAAGAGCCCGGTATCGATTCTGTCGAAATGGGGCCATTTTTCTTCATTTCGCAGAATCTATTATTCAAATCTTGGACCAGGAAATTTTGCCACTGAAGTGTTTCGCCCGCGGTCAGCGAATTTGGTCGTTTCCAGTAAATAGTTCAGGCGTTAATTACCGTTACCCACATTTAGCATTGGTACTCGTACCTCGTCAGTTTCGGCACTCTTTTTTCTGCTCACTCCGAACAACGATCATTTCAAAGCTATTGTACTTAATTGAGGCTGGAGTGATGGATACAAATTAGAAATTAAGTCAGAAATCCTACCTAAAATGTCTATATTTGATATCAACACATATTCCGAGAATATTAATAGAATAGAGCGGGACCATCTTGCCATATTTTAATTTTAATCCTTTCATTTTTGGACCCTTTTGTATTTAATTTTTAATTAAATATATCTACTTAGCTAAGGGAATGGCTTTCTATTACGTTTTACTTACGAATAATTAGCATTTTTACACCCACAATGTAGGAATCCCTTTAACAATTGAATCGAATTTCAGAATTTGACAAAATATTTGTCTTCAAGTACAAACCCACAATATCAGAAAACGACCAAAAACTGCAGCACGAACTATTTCTGTGAACAAAACCCAAAGAAAATAAATAAACGAAAATAAGGGACTGGTGAGACATTACACATGTCTCATCAAGAAAAGTCGCCACTCTGGATTCAGTCCCCCGAAGAAACGTCCAGAGTTTAAATTCACGGGTTCGAGATTCTCTGTGCCTGTGCCTTATTATACACAGCTAAAAAACACACACACACACACACACACACATACACACACACAAAGAAAACACACAGAACACACACAAATACAAGACCAAACAAAAAAACACACACGCACACAAGCAAACACACCCACAAACACACATATACGCACACACACAACTGGCGATAAGATGGACATCATTTAATGCATAGGTTAGATAGCTCATCTTCTTTTATTCTGGTCAGTAATTAACCAAAATATTGCAGAAACTCGTTTTCGTACATTCCTTGACCAAATAAAATAATAGAACCCAAATTAGTAGATATATTGTTGATTTGTTGTTGATGAAGCAGATATGATAATTCGGAAAGGCAAAGAACATTTGATATCAATTCATCAGGGTTCGGGTTAATGACCTCGATGAATAATCCGTAATCAAATTGGGAACTTCGATGTAGAATTGTACACTTTTAATCATGATTTCATTGACATATGTTAGTGATATTATAAATGGATAGTTCAAATAGGAATGGCGGCAAAGGATATTCGCCATCAATCGTCGAAACACCTTTTCCGGATTGATAAGTAATGATTTTTTCGTTAGCACATTGTGTATACTCAGTTTTGTGACGTTTGATTTATGACTCTATGCAAATTACGATTACAGCGGAAATATCTGCCTTAATACCATTATCCGCTAAGATCTAGTACCCAATAACAATGAGTACCATGTCCGCTTTATTTTGACATGGCCAACGATACATCCTATATGTCAATGATGAAACGAGAAATAACAGCTCAAGCGTTGTACTCGGGGTAAAAGATGAATATATCTTGTCTACCACCGAAACAACAATTGAAAAAATACTCAGATAGAGAGATATCTTCATTAAGATCATGCTCATTTGTATTCATGGAAGCTGACGAATATGCAAATGAATATGACTTCTAGGAACTGATCTCAACTGACGCCGATTAAGAAAAAATCATCGGTTATTAGGCGAATTGCATACACAAAACCATGGATTCATTTCTTTAATACAGTTGATATATATATATATATATATATATATATATATATATATATATATATATATATATATATATATATATATATATGCAAACATGCACTTTAAAACGATATTTTACATCCATCTATATACCCAAAATATACTCTATATTACTCTGTATAGCGAATTGAAATGGTTCCTGGCAGCATTTTGTCTTAATGCGATTTTTGTGGATGATTTTTGCTTATTGTGGATAATAAACATGGTCGTCATATGAAGCCTCAAGTGGATTACTACGTCGTAACCAACATAAATAGTCGCTCACTCTCTCAGGGAAGCTATAATTTAAATCTTGGCAATAATTATGTTAATTAACATACGCATTTGGTTCAGTGATTGGCGGATCGTTTTTGCGAAAGTTAATTAAAAATTCAAAACGAGTGGACGTATAATGTCGTTGTCGCTGAAATTAAAATGTCGACAACTTCGGCTGTCGGTAAAATTGTGTTATGAGTTTTATAATACGAAGACTGCCGCAGTTTTGTGTTCGGCTGAGACAATCTTCTATTGGTAATTAGTAATTAGGCTCTCTGAACGAGGACGGAATAAGCAAATTGGTGGATAATGCTCAACTAATTTAAACTTAGAAACTATTCTAAGACGAATGTTATTTAAAAGTCTCAATCTACCATCCGTCTGTCCGTGTAATTGTGTGATTGTGTTGGTGTGTATGTGAGTGCCTCCGTGAGTGTGCGTATGTCCGTGTGTCTGTGCGTGTACCTTTGTGTGTGTGTGTGTGTTTTCTGTGTTTGGTTGTGTTTGTTTGTGTGCGTGCGTGTGTGCGTGTGCGTGTGCGTGTGTGTGTGTGTGTGTGTGTGTTTATATTGAGGCATGAAGAGAAACAGATTAAAGTATGTAATCACATTTCGGTAATAAATACACAGATCTTTATTGTGTTTTTTTAATTATCGATTAATTAATCTAAATATATACCTCTACCGTATTTTATTTCTTACGGTTTTTTATTCGTATTCTTTGCTAAATGTTTTTTGTCTATTTTGCTTTTTGTTCTTATAACTTATATAGATCATAACGTGTACATAACCATCCGCACGAGGGCGCCACTAGAAACAAACGCAACATACTTCCAAATAACAACATATATATACGTGATCAGTATTTAAATATGCAAAATATGTCAATATCATGCGATGGCTTTTAACATTTTGTTGCAGATATAAAAACTGATGCTATGTCTGGTAGATAGCTCTCCATTGAACAGCGTGTGTTTTCATACGCGAATTAATGTATTTAAAGCATACATAATAAAAGCCAGTTATTTGCCAGTTTTACCAATTATCGCTTTTGTTTACTCGTCGCTCGGCATATCGACGTTTATATGGCACAGTTTCCGGTACATTATTGCTGTCACAGATACATGCGATCCACACATCCGGTTTAGAAGGCCATTACGTCACAGCACAATGACAAAATTGAATCAACCTCCCGCTGGTTATAACAGCTGTGACGGTGAATTGGCAAGCATTGGCAGGTGGTAAAAGGACCATCGTTAGTGGTAAATTTGTTGTTGGCAGTACAACCCAGCTGGTAGGATATAAAACAGCTGGTAGCGCAACCCAGTCTCCACTATAGTGCAGCTGATGAGCTAACCCAAAACCAGTTGGCTGTACAATACAGCTGATCGTAGTACTGAACCGATAATAAAATCCAACTTGCAATTCAACCCAGTTGCTGGTATATCCAAATGGTGGTATACCCAGCTGGTAATATACTCAGCTGGTAGTACCTTACCAGTTGGTGATATTGGTAATGTTAGTGATTTACTTCAGTAGAAACATTAGAGACAACGTTTTGTGAGAACTATAATAGTAACTGTCAGTGTGGCTGTCGAGAATGTTGTTGTACCCATTCTGGTTAATGGTATGATTCATAGTAACCGAGATAGTAACTGTAATAGATCCGGTCGTCCTACTTCTTCTATCAACTGTAATAGTAACTGCTAGACTAGATTTGATAGCAAGTGCGATTAATCAAATCGTCGTATATAGGCTAGTAAGTATTGTGGTTAATTGCAATATTCTAGCAATATTCTAGCACCTTTTATAACAACACATAGGCTAAATGTCTTACTTAAAGAAATAGGCTGTTACTGTGCTTGGCATATTGCCTGTTGCAATACTTTCAAAGTAACTATTATAGCAGAAAATAAAATTAGGTGATATGGCATAGTGGGCTATAAAAATAGTGGACATATAGTGTGGATTATATACAATACATAGTGTACTATATATATAGTGGATTATATACATAGTGGACTATACACACACACACACACACACACACACACACACACACACACACACACACACATATATATATATATATATATATATATATATATATATATATATATATATATATATAGTGGACTATATTCATAGCTATATACTACAGCTTCGTAGATTGAGCTAGATACTTATCTATAACTTAGTGGACTAATTGAAAGACTGATATATAGGTGGATGGACTGAGATTGTTACTGATCTGGGACTGAGTGGACTGATCAAGATAGGGATCTATAGTTATGATTAGATATAATATTGAAAAATAGTGTTGTTGAACAAATAAATCAAATAAATTTTATTGGCGTTCAGTCAAAATTGGCGTTCAGTCTTCTGAGAACACTTCCTACAAGCGAATACCGTGTCCCGCTGCCGAATATCGTCGCAGGATCCATCTGCAATCGTCTTTAATAGCCAGACATCTATGGCCAAGCATAGGAAGTGTCACGAGGGATTTGTTAGCCTGGAACCCAGGGCATCTTGCATAAATGTCTGACACTCTACGACTAAGCCATCACAGCACGTATAATACCATCGAACAGCATCGGGCCGATCTGCCGTCCGCCATATGGCGCCAAATAGTGCGACTTGCCATGTTGCGACGTCATAAACAAATCTCATTCTCTCGTTCACTGGGTCGAGATTACGACGAGAGAAGACGATATTTGAGTGTGAAGTTAATCTCTACCGCCGTGTTATGGTCCAAAGGCGAGCAGCCGAGGTCATAATGGGGCATAATGGCGGCAAACATTAATGGAACGTCTTCTTCGTCTGGCTAATAGCAATATGGCGGCCTTCTCTCGCGTGGATGGATTACTTCCGGTGCACACGACCGATTAAGATTGCCGGTGACGTAATATCCTCTTTATGCCGTATGACGGTGTTTATGATGTACGGGAAGTGTAGATGTGCGTCAATATTCCTCGATAAGACAAACGAGTATTTGTTCAGAGTTTTGCAAATAAATGTAAATTTTGTTATGAATAACATTTTCTGAAGTCTCGGATAAATATATCATAATAACTATTATTAATGAGCGATATGTTTTTGTAGTAACTAAATGATTATTCATAAATACGCATATTTTCGAATAATATAATAAAGAGCTGATATATATATATATATATATAT
The DNA here is from genome assembly GCA_025642065.1 of Paralvinella palmiformis. NCBI lineage: Eukaryota > Metazoa > Annelida > Polychaeta > Terebellida > Alvinellidae > Paralvinella > Paralvinella palmiformis. The sequence continues at coordinate 3,281 of JAODUP010002081.1, read as the reverse complement.
ATATATATATATATATATATATATAATATTTTTATATATAACTATATTTATGTCTGTCTGTCTATCTATATGTATAACTGTCTGTCTATTTGTCTGACTATCTATCTGTCTCTCTGTCTGTCTATCTATATATCTTTCTCTCTGCCTGTCTATATGTTTGTCTATATGTTTGTCCATTTATATATATGTTTGTCTATCTATATGTCTAACTCTGTTTATCTATCGCTCTGTTTATCTGTCTATCTATGTGTTTATTTGTATATATGTAAATATATACATAGATATAAATATATATATATATATATATATATATATAGATAGATAGATAGATAGATAGATAGATAGATAGATAGATAGATAGATAGATAGATAGATGGATAGATAGATAGATATATATACAAAGAGAGAGTGGGTGAGTGAAAGAGCGAGAATTTGAGTGTGACAAAGAGGGTTAGAGGGGGCGAAAAGAGAAAGAGAGTGGCAGAGAATAGGAGAGATAGATAGTGAGATAGATAGATATATAGATAGAGAAAGAGAGAGAGATATAATATCATCAATGAGAAAGAGAGAGAGAGAGAGAGAGAGAGAGAGAGAGAGAGGAGAGAGATATAGATAGATAGATAGATAGTAGAATAATATAGATATATATATAAGATATATATATATATATATATATATATATATATATATATATATATATATATATATATATATATATATATATATATATATATATATATATATAAGAGAGAGAGAGAGAGAGAGAGAGAGAGAGAGAGAGAGAGAGAGAGAGGGACGGATAGTAGATGATATGATTAAGGAACGATTATTTATTAATACATGAGAGGAGATAAGAAGATACAGAGTGTAGGCGAAGAGATACAGAGAGAGCTATATATATATATATATATATATATATATATATATATATATATATATATATATATATATGAGAGAGAGAGAGAGAGAGAGAGAGAGAGAGAGAGAGAGAGAGAGAAACAATGATACTTAATTTAGTAAGCCCGCCTCACATTTAGTAAACATTTTGTGTTCAATAGAAAAGAGATAAAATTAGTACTGTAAAATATATTTAAATAACGCACAATATGACTTCCTTTTTACTTTCTGATCAAAGCACATGCTGAAAAATAGATTGTAACAAACTAGATGATTAATTGAAATGTTCATCGGTGAATAATCTGAATGTCCACTTCAGGTTACAACATTTTGTATTTTAATATTATTATTATTATTATTATTAAATATTCGTATGTTTGATGAACATGCTAGACAGTTTAGTAATATAGTTTAACGCTAAACTTAAAATTATTTAAAAACAAGCTACTATTCTGAACAATAATAAGAGTTCAGAAGTCACGGATTGCTTGTTTGTTTGATTAGTTTGGTTAGCCGAGGTAATGGCCACACCTGGGACACACGACAAATAGGCTACTCCTTTGGGAAATATCTCACAAACAGAGATACCAATCGGATTTAAACTCGGAAACTGTCGGTTCGCAGCGTAATACACTGAGCGCTGAGCTACCCGCGTTCCAATATATAATTAACTTAAATCTGGACTGCATGTATCCATTTCACTATATTTCTAATAACTTATAAATCTATCAGTGGCATGGCACCTGGATACCTGTGTGAACTGGTTTGCATTAGAAAGTTATCCCGAAAACCAGGTCATCCAGTCAGATACTATTGGAGGTGCCTGTGTCTCGGCTCAAGTCATATTGTGATTGCGCGTTTAGTGTTGAAGCCCCCAACTTTGTGGAATAGGTTGCCGGGTGATATTATAAATGTTTCATCTCTTGACAATTTTAAATCCGTTCTCAAATACACCTGTTTAAGATGGCTTACACAGATAAATACTAATAATTTGTTTTTAATTTCTTATAAAGATTTTACAGACACATTATTTGTGGTATTATTATATTACATATTGTTTGTACAGCGCCTTTGAATGGCTCCTGCTAGTAAGGGACACTCAATAATAAGAGACTGTTAGAACATCCATTAAGAAGAGACTGCTAGAACATCCATTAAGAAGAGACTGTTAGAACAATCAATAAGAACAGACTGCTAGAACACTCAATAATAAGAGACTGTTAGAACATCCATTAAGAAGAGACAGAACAATCAATAAGAACAGACTGCTAGAACACTCAATAAGAACAGACTGTTAGAACATCCATTAAGAAGAGACTGTTAGAACATCCATTAAGAAGAGACTGTTAGAACAATCAATAAGAACAGACAGCTAGAACACTCAATAAGAAGAGACTGTTAGAACATCCATTAAGAAGAGACTGTTAGAATATCCATTAAGAAGAGACAGTTAGAACATCCATTAAGAACAGACTGCTAGAACACTCAATAATAAGAGACTGTTAGAACATCCATTAAGAAGAGACAGTTAGAACATCCATTAAGAAGAGACTGTTAGAACAATCAATAAGAACAGACTGCTAGAACACTCAATAATAAGAGACTGTTAGAACATCCATTAAGAAGAGACTGTTAGAACAATCAATAAGAAGAGACTGTTAGAACAATCAATAAGAAAATAAAATATTTAAAAGACATATTAAAGGAATCATCAGAAAATTGAGACAAAAGAGAAGGCGTTGTTTGTTTGATCATATTAATCCAGAGATGTCAGATAAAAGAAGAATATTAGAAATTATATATATATATATATATATATATATATATATATATATATTTATATTATATATATTTATATATTAGATTAAGCTAGTAAAGACTTTTATGGTACTAACGTTTGCATTAATTGTTAATTGATAACTATATATAGTCCCCAGAATCGTACAGCCATGGAGACATGACCTTCTGGTGACATTTGACATTTATTCGCATCATCCTAAAGTATCTCCTTGGCGATACTAAATGACAAATCATCTCAATAACCTTTGCCACCAGAAGGTCAAGTGGCACATATCGCTCAGTGATGCCTTAACTTGATGATTTCTGTCAGATAACGATTAGCACATGATAGAGCTATCTAGCTACATCATAGATATAATATGAAAATAAGATTCATCTATCCTTCTATCTATCTACATATCTATCTATCTACCTATTTATCTATCTATCTACCTATCTATCTAATAACATGTTTTCAGTGTCATAATGCTACCTCAGTATATTAATGCAATTTTAAGAACTATACAATTAGTTTGTAGAAAACGCTATGTCAAATGTATATATTAACCTGGACTACAAAATTCAATACATAGCTGAGTAATTAG
>JAODUP010000208.1:492500-528415 GCA_025642065.1 Paralvinella palmiformis | reverse complement strand
TATATATATATATATATATATATATATATATATATTATATATATATATATATATTATATATATATATATATATATATATATACTGTAACTGGTTCCTAGGAACCTTAACATGCACATTTTCAGTTTTCTGGCTGAGGAACAATGAATTCGGTCTTCTGTTTGTTTGATTTCAGCATGCTGTTGGTCATCCAAATACTTATATCTACAATACTAGCTTCAATCGAAATACCATTCCATCGCATTTATCATGTAGACCTGAGTATTATTTGCATATCACCACTACAACGGATCTTATGATATTAAAACTTTATATATGTTGCTATGGACAACTGTTTCTGCATATTTCAAAGTAAAATGGTAATACTACAACCAATAATTAATTATTTATTATATTAAGGGTCAACAGGTCATGATTTATATCAGTGTGAAATCATCACCAGCAAACGTATGGATGATAGATGAGCCTTTGCATTAGCTGCTATGACACCGACCACTTCTCTAAATAATTGACCCGCAAGAGAAAGTAAATTATGTGTGGTAAGCTTCATCCTACTGCTATGCATGTTCATAACGTTTAGTTAACGAAGACACCGCCAAATATTGCACGAAACGATCATAGTAGCGTACCCAGCCAAGATCATTCTAGTCATAAGAAATAGGTAGTAAAAATCAGTGAGCAACGTGTCAGCAACAGTGTATCCATGGCAACTGATTTAAATGATTCTGTGGTACTACATGCAATATTACCTGTAAGCATACACCAGCGGGGAAGTGATAAGTGTATGTAACGACATCTTGCTTCTGTGATAATGGAAGTAGTGCATGTTTTCTTAGCAACGACGTTTATGAACAACTCGAAGCATCTGGCACAGATGCCATGGATGTAGTTGTATATCTAGTATGTAACTGGAATATAACCCAGAAAATGAACCGTATAATGGAATTGATAAACCATGCTTCCATTTCACGTATATTTGATATGGATTTCAATGAGCATAACGTAACTAATTTTCTCTGGGAATGCGGAATGTTCCGTGAATACCAATTCGTGAACGTCATTTAATTCAACGCAATATTCAACGATGGAAAATATACAGTCCCGTTCCCTTTTCGCGAACAAAATCCGTTAATGTGCAAACATAAATCACAACACTGAAACGAGCATTATGGCAATAGAAGATGGGAAAAATGAATACTCTAAGGTATTCATGCAGAAGTTCCTGGATAATGGATATGCTTAGTCGGTCTCTGCATGGTGAACAGCTGGTAACATCACCTGGATAACTGTGGTACCTACGTCATCATGGAATGTAAAGCCAGAATAAATTAATAAAATACGCGTTGTATTTTCTTAATTTAGCAAATTTCATTCGGTTACAGCAAGTCGTCATAGCGTCCATATTTTACAGCCTCAAGGTTCCAGTGGAGCACATAGCTTCCTGAGAATTATGTGGTGGCCTAATGGAGACCTAAAATATGAAAGAACACCTGAAGTTCTCAAAACAGTCAACGCAGTTTGTACGTTGGTGACTGTTTCAAATAGATCGAGACAAGTGTGGTAGCAACGCACATGACAGAAGACCTGCACGCTGCATGTATGGATGGTGGAGTTCCTTAGCAACAGTCATGGCATCCATACCAAGCAGAGAAAAGTCCATATGTAACCCAAAGACATGTACTCACCCACTTCCAATTACAGTATCAATAGGTGTTTAGTGGTAGGCTGAAATTGATCAGTTTGATTTATTTGTTAATGTCGAGGACAATCCTTTTACTCGACGTGGTGTTTTGGCAATCGTATTATTGTTATATGATATTTTGGGATTTGTGGCGCCAGTCATTCTTTCCGCCAAGAGAATCCTCCAATATTTATGCAAAGATAACCAACTTGAGTGAGATGACAGTGTTGAAAATGATTATCTCTTAAGTTGCACCAGTGGTTATATATGTTACCCCAACTGGAGAAACTTTCGATCCTTGGGTGTTTTCAGTATAATGGTGGCCTGGGTCCGACTAATAAGCAGCTACATGTATTTGTATATGCTAGTTTAATAGGTTATGGTACATTAGTCTACCTAAGAATGAGGAATAATGATAATGAATACCACGTTTCTTTTACAGCGAGAAAAGCAAAGCTCGTACTATTGAGAACTACAATGATTCCTCGCTTGCAGTTGACTATAGCAGTCACAGCCGTTTCAGCGTAAAATGGACGAATCTCTGGATGTGAGGTATTATACTGACTCCAGCACTGTGCTGCGATGTCGAACGAAAACTTTCCCAATTGTTCGTGGGAAATAGAGTTCAAGCGATTCGAAACTTCGGCAAATCAATGGCAACACATCCGATCAAAGCTGAATCCCGCCGATGAGGCAGCAAATGATCTGATAGACCCGGAATAAGAATATGCAATACTAAACAGATGAGTCTTATAAGGATATATTTAAAACTACTGATTGATGACAATGTCTCAGTTAGTTGGTCACATAATGTTGGGGCTGCACAGTGGAATGACCGGGGACCAAACGTCTTGAGCCTATCCCGCGGTAGCAAAAATAAGTTTGATCCTACGCGCCTCGTTGTCCTAATATATGTGTAGCATGTTGCTGATATAGGATGGCGCCAGTTCATGCAGAGCTTTATAAGTAAAAATGATGATCTGAAAATCTATCCTATATCTCACTGGAAGCCAATGCAGGGCCTTATGTACAGGGGTGATATGTTCATATCGGACTGTCTTTGACCCAAGACGCGCTGCTGAAATTTACAATAATCAAGGCGAGCAGTCACAAAGTGGTGCACTAATCTCTCAGGGGCTTCAGGTGACAAAATATTTGGACGGTTTTAATGGTCTTCAGCTGGAAATAGGAAACTTGGAACACTCGCTTGATATGAACTTCCATAGTTAGGTACACATCCAAGTTCATGCCAAGAGTTTTAACATGTCCAGCAGGTTGATGAGATTCGGCACCTACTGGAATACTAAGAGCAGGCAATTTGACACGAGGAGAAACAAAGACCACCATTTCTGTTTTACTGTCTTTCAGCTTCAACATTTTTCAATGTCCAAATCCTGATATCATCAATACAACACTTCATTGTTTTACTTATGCTAGACATCTCCCTGTGGTCGAATGAAATATACAGTTGTGTGTCATATGCGTAGTTGTGAATGGATATATATATATATATATATATATATATATATATATATATATATATATATATATATATATATATAACTGAGGGCAGGACAATCTCATTTTCTACACCCATGATCTTTTAAAACATAAACATTAGACTTGTATATTTTATTGTAAAATAGAAAAAGATCGAGTCGTTTTAATTTGGCAATTTTTACATTGGCCAAATAATATTATCATCAGCATTTGCCAATCTACAGTATATTAATATTATTACATGTATGTATTTCTTTTTTAATTTATTCTACTCTTGGTCGTTTGAGGTTTTGTATTTAGAGCATCCTTTGATCTCCATTCTATATCTGCATTTTACCCCATTTGTTTTGGGGCCCTTGGTATGGGCAGGGCAGAGATAATATATTCACTGCACCTCTGTGTCGTATGAGGTGCTTGAAAGACAGAGGTCCTTTCAAAACATACCTCCTGCTTCTGGGTCAAGGTCTAGTAAAAAGAGAATCGTCTTTGGGGTAGGAAACACAATAAAAAACCCACAATGATCCACTTTTGTAGTTGTCAACAATGACAATGATATTTATTTCAAATTTGCATATTATTTGTTACGGTTTATATTTCACATAGAATATAGCAGTCAAATATATACAAATTGACCTGTGTAGCTACTTAAAGCTGTCTTCCCACAGTCCCCAGGGAAAACAAAGTTACAGAAAATACATGGGATATCAATTATCAAAAGTATACAAAGAAAAACAATAATGCATTGCGGGGGAGATCAATGGTGACAAGTAAGGTGGCATCATAATGAGGAAAAGACTAGATCACAGAAGCAGATTGATCCTGTTTTAATTAAAATGGCATTCAGAACATCTCTTACAACATCTGGATAATCTTGTAACAAAATAGATTTGATTATTCTTTTAGTTTGTGATCTTGAACCGTTTTCAGGTATTAATTTATTCTACTTATTCCACAGTCTGGGCAAGAAGCCTATAAGTTGACGCTGAGAAAATTTTAATGGGTAATTAGGGACGTAAAATAGTGGCCCTTGAGTTTGTCATATCACTATTGGTTGGAAAATACCCGTTAAACGAACTTGGAAGTTTATTGGACATGTAGTCATGCGTGAACAGAAGAGAGTGATAATCGAATAAGTCAAGGAACTTTAGAATTCATAATTTTTAAAATGTTGGACCAGTATGACTGTAATATGATGCGTTGTTAATAACACGTATTTCCCTTTCCTGTACTAATGTTATTGGTCTAATTACGTTTTTTTCTGCATTATCCCCATACCGTAATACCATAGAATAGATGTGGATGAATAAATGCAAAATACAAGGTTCTTAGGCTATCTAGTGGGGAAGCACATGTTTGAATTGCTTAATATAAAATAGTGGAATGGACTCTTTCCTTTTTACTCTAGCAATGTACTGTTTCCATGTAAAAGTTTCATCAATGCGCATGCCCAAGAATTTGGTTGATTGTTCGTTACAATTATTTCCGATTCTATCAAGTTTGGTATTGCCTATTTGAATCGAATAACGTGAAGGGTCTTCTCTCCTGTGTCTAGGTCTCAATAAAAGGTATTTGGTTTTCTTGGAATTTATAGATAACTTATTAGAGCAGAACCATTGATATCAATCATTGACTTGCACATTAACATTATCATATAATTCATTGAGATTTGAATTTGACGTATACAATGGTGTGTCGTCAGCAAAAGATAAAATATTCCACGTGTACGAATTGTCTATGTCATATTATAAAGGATATATCTTTTGATATTAGGAATGTCATGAGTTTTTCATATTTAGTTCGTTCAAGGTCTATAATGTTTTTGGAATACAAGGAATGAATTTTGCTATTTTCATTTTTAGTGGTACGATTCATGTTGCTAATGGTTGATTTATAATGTGGGTAATAGGTTCTAGAATGTCAATAGTTATTTCTTTCTGTAAAAGAATACAATTTAAAACTTCAGATGGCGCTACAGGACCGAGAAATAAGCTGTGAGTTTTAGGCATGTATGAAGAGAAACATTTACTTGACTCGGGGATGTTATGACTCGTCTGTATTCCGATATTAGATATAGCTATTAAAACCTTCTGCTGTTTGTACCTTATCAGCTATAGATTTATTATTAATGGAAAACGTTTGAGGATAACTGGATTTATCATTGATTTCACCTAGAGCTTGTTAAGGAACGACCAACATTTCGTTTTGAATTATTTGTATTCTCATCACGTATAGGGTTTTCATTGTCCATGTTCATTTATTATACAACTTATTGTCACATTTATATTTTAGAATATTCTCTTCTGTTGGTTTTTGTAACTTTAATAATAACAACCTAGATTTGTTTACGAATTATGTTAACAGTCCTGAAGTAAACCATGGTTCTCTTTTTACATATTTCGGTATAACTGTCCTCTTGCGGAGAGAAAACGATTTATCACATGTCCCTAAGTTTGAATATTTAATTTTAATAGTTTTTCAAAATCAGTCTCCTTTAACATGTCACGGAAGTTTATCATATTTTCCGCGTTAAATGATCTATGCTTAGAGCTGGTTTGGCTGCTGTGTTTAGATTTCCCTTCATATATACAAAGTATCCCCAAATGATCAGCCACGTCATTGATAATGATACTTGAATGATACGATGAAATTATGTGATTGCTATCCATGTGATCTATCAAGGTAGCAGACGATGTGGTAATCCTTGTTGGCTTAGAAATAACATATATAAACCCATGAGAGACAAACCCCTCAAGAAAATCGTTTGTTTCTGTATGTGATTCGAAACGAAGAATATTCATATTCCAGTATCCATTATCATACAGTGTTTATTTTTCTCATTCTGGACGGTGACCATAGTGTCCTTTATGTAAGAAGAGAAAATGTCGATGTTAACATGTGGCTCGGAATTTGGCCTATAGATAACTCCAACTATAACATTCCTTTCCGCTTTATTGACAATTTCAATGAAAACAGACTCAAATATCTGGGGAATAAAGACACCAATATCTTCGCGTATAATATAATTCAATGTTTCTTTGTAAACAAAATATCTACGTCACCTCTAGGACTGTCTTCCCGACAACGCGAAATCAGATTTTGATAACCTGGGAGACTAAGTCGCGAATCATGTGAACAATTGTAAATTTCACTGATCACAATAAGACCAAAGGAGAATGAATGGCACAGTAAATTGCATATCAAATCACGAAACGACTCCCAATTTCCGGATAGTCCTCGACAATTCAAATGAAAGAATGGTAAAATATCTTTCATATTTACGTTTGGAATTCATTTGATTCATAATATGTACGTTAACCATTTCCAAATTGAAACGGAGATTCACTATCTGTGACGTCGCATAATTCTTAAACGGAAACAACATTACATTTCCGCTTGCCTCTTTGGCCACATAGGTAGAGCGTGAAACTATTTACCTATGGTCATTCTGTGCGGGAGATCGCAGGTTCGCGCCTCGGCCGTGGCACTATAGTAGGGGGGGGGGGGGGTTCATCCAACCAGGCAGCTGACAGGGTTTTCTCCACCGAACATGCCATGTATTCTAAATTTATTTAGAATTAGTCTCCGTGAGGAAGCTCTAAATTACAGACTATTTGCGTCTCCCTCATTTGAGGTTGCCAGTCACGTAAAAAACATTATTATTATTGATCTCATCCAACGATACACAGGTGATCTGTCAGTTTAAAGGGTTACACTGAATCCATCCCGGCTGTAACCCATCCATCCCATCTCTGATCCTGGACAGACACAGAGAACTGACAATATTGACATGAAAAAAATGAAAAATACAATAAGCGGTGTTCTAAATTTTAACAATTTTGGCAACACCGATGCAATGAGCTGCTTGACAATAAAGAGCTCAATTACACTAATGTAGACATTAGCTACACGTAGATAATATTATATAATTATTGTTGACAAACAAGTGGAATTGAGGTGAACATCTAAATGTAACCCGTACGGAGGAAAAGCTCAACAGATAAATATTTCCACTGCGTGTGAGACAATTCGCGTAATGCTGGTTATCGTGTCAACGGTGATATGTGTACACAGGATGCGGTGACCTACATATTACGAGAGTGGAAATTAGGCCGAGTCTGGTGTAACAGAAAAACAGTATTCCACAGAAATAGTGTGTTGAAAATAACGTGCATAATCAGTACACAGTGGAATATACATGGATAGGATACGAGCTTGGAATAACTAGCTGATACGAGCCAGGAACAAACCTGGTAATGAGTGCTTGGAAGTGTACATCACGTTAAACAAAGGCCACATGAGACTGTGTGGGTCAGCATATTGATTAAACGTAAACTATATGTCAGAAATCATCAACTGTTAGGCTTAATTGTGGATGGATACTGTAGAGTTCAGGCAATCAACAGTTCAAGGTATCGGGTTATTGCAATTAGTGGAGCGAAAACTTATAACTTTGGACAGATACAGAAGTTTGTTATATAGTGTTCAACAGAAATGTATGATACATTGTTTTGATTTAGTATCAATAATAATTGTTATTTCTATGTTGTATACTTGCATATGATACTTGTGTGGTTCACTGATGTGGCCAGGGTCATTTAGTCTTATGTTAATGATAAACTGAAGAATTCGTGCTAATTTAGCTGGCGCGCCTTCTTGGGTCTAATTGGTAGCGCGTTGGACCACAGATCACTACCACCTGAGTTCGAATCTCGGCGTGGGCATATCTGAAGGGTGTTTAATCTTTGACTTCGTTTCATTACCTTTTGAGGTCGCTCGGCCCATTTAGCCTACCATGTGCACAAAAGTGGCCCTAAAACATCAATCATCATAATTTAGCTAATATGTATGCATTTAGATATGATAAATATCAGAAACAATTTAAAAGGGATCATGACTCAATTTGATATGGTATCATAGATGAGTTAAACCCGTACATTGACATATTATGCAACATAGATTTATAAATATTATGTACTACACATGCTGTTCATATATTAGCGTTATTAATTAGATGGTTGATTGAGTAAACATTCCAGTCGGTTCTGGAAATTGATTTCAAATTATATGTTTTGATCCTGATTGGAATAAACTACTTATCTACTTGAATAGGTTCCGTTCAAAATCAGTGTGATCATTTCGTGCTTGAACCCTAAAATGCACCAAGTAGCATAAAACTGGATAATTTTCTCAAAAATAGAATCCAGGGTGGTAAACCCTCGGAGCCCTTAGCTTCGTGCTTGCCTTCGGCAAACACGCATTTTTTTCTGCACACCCTGTTTTGTTTTTTGCACAGCCAAAACCTTCATTTCCGGCTAAGCCCCTAGCCAAACAGCAAACTGTCAGCGAAGCCAGTCGTTTGTTAAATCCTAAACAGTGTGACCCAATTTCTCAGCTAACAAATGTCTAATAGTCAGTCAGTGTAACTGTTAGAATTAGATCCAGAACTAGTTCATTCTGTTTACTTCAAAAATTTTGGTTAGCATATAAACAAATTGATGGAATTTGGGGGGGGGGGCCAAATTTCGATATATGCCTACGTGCCTGCCTACGTGACCACGTTCTAGGGCGCAACGTATATACATAATTCTCAATGTAAGCCAGAATCCCGATTTGCGCTGCCGACGCAAATCCAGGACCGGGCAGTACCCCCCCCCCCGCTTTGAATACAAACTATAGTACTCCAGGGATGCCCAGTATACGGGAAAATCCGTGTCATACGGATTTTTAAAACTTTTTCCAATCCACAGACGGAGAAAATTAGGCCGATTCTCCAATTTTTTAATACATATTTTATATGTGTAAACATGGTTAACTTAATACATAAGTAAACTGCATCCCTTTAGCTGTATAACACAACAAGGTCATTATCCCGACACGACGTTTGAGGACAATTGACCCATTTTCGCTATCACAGATGAGCGATTTATTAGCGTTTTATTCACATTTTTTAAATATCATCGTGTTTTGTACGCTTTACGTCGTTTTTTTTTTTAATCTCAGGATATTTATTCACATTAATTGGGCATCCCTTAGTACTCTTTGATTCGCTCTTTGTGAAGGGCTGGGAGACTCGTTGGGGTGCGTGTGTATTCTCTGTAAAAACACGCACCTCTTGCCAGTCCCTTACGGAAATAGTCTGAAAAGCAGTTAGTCATGTTCATTAATAATATTAAATTTATCAAATATAATCCCCATACATATTGTACTGATCTATTAGTGATAGTCCTAGATCCACAAGTGCGGGCGCCCACATAACTTGACCAACAGTGAGACAACTCAGCTCCTAGCCTCCGTGGCTTAGCGGTAGCGTGTTGGACGACAGATCACTCTCACCGTATTCGAATCTCGGCGTGGGCATATCTGAAGCGTGTTTCATCTTTGACTTCGCTTCATTACCTTTGGAGGTCAGTCGGCCCATTTAGCCTACCAAATGCACAGAAGTGGCCGTAAAACATCAATCATCGTCACCACAGCCGCCTCCGTGGTCTAACTGGTAGCGCGTTGGATCACAGATCACCACCATCTGAGTTCGAACCTCAGCATCTCGAACGAAGAGAGGATATTAATTCATGGTCAAGATCCGCTGATATATACAGCTATATGTGTCATCGGCAAACAATTGATGTTTGGTGCTTTGTGGATATACAATTATTCAAACAAAACGCGCGCGTGTGTGTGTGTGTGTGTGTGTGTGCGCGCGTGTGTGTGTGTGTGTATGTGTGTCCGGGGTTGATTATTTTATACCGCTTTTATAATTACTAACAAAAACATAAATATAAATCATATTTATTCATCAAACATTATTTGATGTACTTAAGTAAACAACTACAGCATGTACTTTGTACTTGTAACCATCCATGAATAGTAAAGGTGGCAGTGGTAGTGGTGGTGGTGGTGGTGGAAGTAGTAAATAATTACTTATATAGGGTAGGCTACAGATAATAATAATAATTACCATTATTATTATTATTATTATTATAAACTATGTAGCTTTTACAAGTAATTGATTAGAACCTATTAGTATGGGGCTATCACTTAAATTTTAAACAAAATCATTAAACAAATCCACCAAACATTAGGACATGAATAATGGTGTTCTTAAAGGGACAGTTCAACCTCAGAAAAATATTCTTAAATATGTAATGCTTAGAACAGTAACCAAAAATTCCACGATAATGATGACAACTATATCTGATGTCACATGAGCCCACTCTCGGCTGACGCGAATTATAGTTGCTCTTGAGCGTTAATATCTCAGCCATTCCGGATGTTGTGATATACATTTCACATTTGAATCGGCAGCACCGCAAGCCAAATCCAAAGGCGGGAAGGAGAAACTCAAATGCTCTGACGTCATATGAGCCCACTCTCGGCTGACGCGAATTATAGTTGCTCTTGAGCGTTAATATCTCAGCCATTCCGGATGTTGTGATATACATTTCACATTTGAATCGGCTGAAATAAAGTTAAAAGTTTGCACGGAAAGGCAACAAAGAGATTCCTTCTCGGAATCCATTGGTTCATAGAGTTCACACAGACACCAGCCAGTGTTCCTAGTTCTCCTCGGTGTTTCTTCAATGATTCCACTTCGAAACAATCGAAATTATCTTCCTCTTCTAAGGTTCCTTCAGGCTCAAACTTATATGGTTGTAGGTCATTCATTACGTAATTTTAACAAGATAATTGCGTTATGTTCTGGTATAATTCTTTGCTCACACTTGATTACATACTTTTGTACGGGCTCTACAGACTTCCGGTCAAACTGCTGGGTTCAAGTGACGTCAGCATTCAGGAGCTTCCAGTCTCTGTCTAGCTTCAAAATGGCGGCGCCCACAGGCCATTATCGACATTTTGAACTGTGTGGGTGATCGTTTACACATTTTAACATCATTTATGGTATTTGTGAGTATAGCTGTATTAATCCTGAAAAGTTGAAATGAAGGTGGACTATCCCTTTAAATACACACGGCTGCTATGAGAAAAATAGGTCATGCATTAGGTGAGTGAGTTTGTTTTCTTATCTTCTCTGTTTGAGTGTCAGAGTATTATATTGATTCACCACTGTTTAGTTGTATCCGTCAACAAGGTACTGTAGTAAAAAGGCCAATTTGTTTTTATTATTGTTGGGATAAGCTATTTAACCTCGCCGCCGGTTACATGTGATCGAAGGGGGACTGTCAAATTAGATTTGATATCTACAGCATACCTAACATATCCTAATACTATAACTGAGCCCAGTTCTTAACAGCACTTTAACAGCTTGGTATTACTGAACTGTGATGAAAAACGTTATTGTGCTGGTTAACTAGCGCTTTAGCGATATTAGAGTAGACATTTAGAGACATTTGCAGATAAGGGGCTACATTATTTATTGATGACTAATGAAACATGCTAGTGTATTGATTGATAATGAAATATGCCCTTATAGATATTGGACTATGGATAAACATTGATCTGTCATTAAGGACTGATGATGCTATTCTGATATCCGAATTTTGATAGCTAAATGTTACGACACCCCAGTATTTGGACAGATATATGTAGTATCGAACTGTTTCGTCAGAAAGATCCTGACAACGAGAGTGTAGGAGGTGTCACCAACATATCGATGATTGAGAACGTCAGTGGACAGACACTGTTTATATAATACAAACTTACACTGCTACAGGATATGCACGAAGCCTTTTGCATATTTCTATGGTCCTGTTTGTAAAATGTATTTTGTTACTTTGACTTATTGTGGTTTAAATCTGTAATAGGGAGAATGCAACTTTTCACATTCCTAAACTGTTTTTCGACTGTCTAATCGAAAAGGGAATATTGGAATATTAAGCTGTCCCAATAATGAGATGGCGAAATATAAATTGTGGTTTGCGTACGACTGGTCATCTGAGGTCAATATTAGTCAAATCATAGCTGCAATAGGTAGTAATTGTTACAACCAGCCAAATATCGTTGGTAGTCAATAGTAGTGGAAAGGGACATTTCTTGCACAATTCAAAACACCAACTACATCTTACATACGATTATGGCTATATACGGAAATTTAAAACTGTGTTCAGCTCTTGTTTTCAGCTCTTTCGCCGAAACCGTAAAACATGATCGGAATAGATATGGATGCGTCTATCAGCAACCCACAAATATGGTTGATAGGCATTATAGTCTTCTTCTTGGCCTACAATTATCTTACGAAGGAATCATGGAAAAGGCTACCTCCAGGTCCACCATCTCTACCCCTGATAGGATCCTTGCCTTTTCTTGGTTCATCTGATATTCGTGAGCCGCTGAGAAAACTGGCGAACAAATATGGCGACGTGTTCACTATATACCTGGGATCAAGACGAGTTGTTGTGCTCGATGGATATGATGTAATCCATGATGCCTTCGTGAAGAACGCCAAGGTCTTCTCTGGTCGACCAAACATATTCACAATTAAAATAATCACTGGAGGCTATGGTAAAGCCAAAATCTAAATAGCATGAATAGAAATAAATTATATAAGTTTAGAAAAGTCAATTAATTTGTCGTCACTGGTTTTGCTTAAAATTTTAAATTATAGTTATTACCGATTTGCATTTCCAGGTTACAAAAGATCAGTTAAAACATGTTTAGGTTATATGTTTTATTTCAAAAGGCATTGTTTCAACTGAAGGTGAGTTTTGTCGTGAACAGCGTCGCTATGCTCTCCATATCCTGCGCGACTTTGGTGTTGGACGTTCAAAGCTTGAGGGAAGAATGCTAGAGGAGATTACATTCTTCATCCAGGAGATGGAAAAGAATACAGACAAACCTTTATATCCTCAAGCAATTATCCAAAAATCAGTGGCTAACGTAATAGCCTCGGTGACCTTTGGGAAGAGAATGAACTACGAAGATCCTATCTTCACCAAGTTCATGGAAACATTTAACAGGAATTTTCGTGTGATTGGAAGTAGCGGATTTATTAATATATTTCCATTTGTTAGGTAATTTTTGGTACTGATATATCTATTAAATACTTGTATATATATATATATATATATATATATATATGTGGAGTGCTGTAAAATAAATTTCAACATGTGTAATGTTGTTGCATGTTTTTATAAGTTCTTACTCATTTGTTAAACTACGATTTACTACAGATATCTTCCCGGAGATTTGTTTCACATCAAACAACTACAACGTGACTACGATTATTTGATTTCGGAATATCAACGTATCATTGATGAACACAAGAAGGCGGCCAAGGAAGGAAAACAGGATGATGATTTTATATCTGTTTATCTGAAAAAGATAGAAGAAGAAAAGAATGTTGAAGATTCATCATTCACTGGTAGGCGGGTTTTAACCAAATTGATGTGCGAGTAATTTTAACAAACTTTTATTATTTTAGACAAATTATACAATTATCAATTGAATTAACCATTCAGTTCTTTATTTGCTTATGCTTGAGATTATTTAAATTCAAACAAGTGTCATAACTGAAATGTATTTGAACACATTTTTTTGTTATTCAGAGAAACAGCTGGTTTGCCTCTGCAATGATCTATTCAGCGCTGGGACCGAGACCTCATCAACCACACTAGAATGGGCCATATTATTTATGTCCTTAAATTCAGATACGCAAGCTCGTGTTCACGCAGAAATTGATGACGTTCTTGGGAATGATGCCCTACCAAGTATGCATCACCGGATCCAACTTCCATTCACCGAAGCAACCATTCTTGAAACTCAACGTCTCGGCAACATTGTACCTCTGGGTGTTCCACATGCTGTCACAGAAGATGTCTATTTCAGAGACTATTTCATCCCAAAAGGAACAATGATTATACCAAACTTATACAGTGTACACATACATCCAGAACTGTGGCCAGAACCCGAGAAATTCAAGCCAGAACGTTTCCTGGACAGCGATGGAAACATTGATCAAAAAGAGCTGATCCCCTTTTCTGTGGGTTAGTATAATTGTGTTCATTATAACTATCAGTTTAAAATAATTGTGGAAAATACATAATAGGGGTTGTTTTACGACACATTTTAGGCAAGAGACAGTGTCTTGGAGAAGGCATGGCCAAAATGGAACTCTTCTTATACTTCACATCGATGATGCAGCACTTCAACTTCAAGCTTGCGCCTGGCTGCCCTGCTCCAAACATGAAAGGTCTGTTGGGGCTTACGAACACTCCGGAACCTTTTCACGTGCTTGTTGAAAAGAGGAATTCCAAATAGATATGTTCCATCCATTAAACTGTATTTCATTTTAAGGAAAAGTGTTCAAACTACAAACATATACATCCAGTGTCCCCCCCACCTCCACGATCACCACCACCACCACCTTAATGACACCATGAAATAATTAGTGAAATGACTATTTATTCTGTCGAATATCAGTCAGTTCATGTACAGATGATAGCAAGTTTATAAACTACACCCTATGGCTTAGTGTAAATAACGTTGAGTAAAGTGAACACCTGAGAGAAAGTTTAGTATTAGTTTTGTTTTAATGAAGGGAAACTACGATGCAATCATTCGAACAATAATGACAACTCAATCTGGAGATCTCTAATATAGAACTCTTTCTCTCTCTCTCTCTCTCTCTCTCTCTGTGTGTGTTATTCTGTTGTTATACTATTTCCGTTTAGATGTTGGAGAATAGAAGTGTTATTTTCAGTAGTAATTCATTTGATGTTAATTAATGATTTTATCACTTTTGTTTTGGTATTGTATGTGACGATAAATAATATATTAATAAATTAATAAATATTAATAACTTTTAATTAATTAATAAATAGTTCGTGTAATGACTTATTATGTATAATTGCTCACTTATTTTCAGAGTGCACATGTGTGTATGTGTGTAATGATTATATTAAATACAGTTGTTAACATAGAACGTATATTATATAAACAAATATGTAATTTCTGTGACCAGTATATGAAAATGTTACTTTCCTACTGGATGTTAGTACTATTATCGAAAATACGAATGTTAAATACATCTTGATGAATTCGATTTACGGTAGTTAAATAGTCAAAATATAAACTTACATGAGAGGACCACTGGTGGGGTTTCTTGTCAAATTAAACCGTGACAATATAACAATGAAAGATTGTAATGAGATAAACATACCAAAGCATCGTGAGGCTTCTTTTGTCTCGGTACTGGTCACACCTGGTGTATATATGGCCAAAGTTGACTCTGTATGGAAACATCCTACAAATACATTAATGAGTCGGATTCGAATCTGCAACTTGGAGATTTGAAGTGGAACACTCTAGCTATCTCATTACTTTGCCCATAACCATAATAATAATAATAATAATAATGTTATTTTATATAGCACGTCATTCAAATTATGTTGTTGTAAAGCGTTTTACATTGAAGACATAATTAAAGCACACATAGAACAACCACATTTTATACATAAATACACTGGTTTAGAAATATAAAAAATAGGCTAATTTAAATGAGTCTGTTTTATGAACCTTATTCTTTACTTGTTGCAAGTTTAATTTTAGCCAATTCATTTCACAGACTTTGAGTTTTTGCTCGGAAACATTTCTCTCAATATCTTGTTGTGTGGCTGTTTGGTACCATCTAAACTGAGCTATACTAATATTGCAGCACTTTCACTCGTGTATACCCTTACATCAGATCGGCTAGATACAGTAGTGCTGAGAGACAGAGAGAGAGAGAGAGATAGAGAGAGAGATAGAGGGGAGGGAGAAGGGGAGGGAGAAGGGGATTTATATAATAGTGCATTGTCTCATCATTTATGTATTTCTCAATAAGCCCAGTGTTTCTTATTTGACAATAACAGGACTTACTTATAAATTTCACCTGCTTCTCTATTCCAAGAGTATTATTCAGCATACAGACGTGAAAGAATTTATATAATTGAATCCTAGGAACCTTAATATACAGATGTTCAGTTTTCTTCACCTGTTGTTTGGTTGATTAGAATCTTGCTGGTCATCCAAATACATGTATCTACAATGCAACCTTCATTTATGACATGGCCTTAACATCATATAGACATGAATATTATCCGCATAACAATGATATTTAATTGTATGCCGTTGAATAATTTCACCAACTGATTTAGGATAAATAAGACACTTCTTTGGCCCTAAAACGTAGTGAGCTCCGGTGGCCTAGCGGTTAAGCATCCGGCACTTGGGGCAACGGTCACAGGTTCGAACCCCGTAAGAGGTCCAAACTTTTCCAGGGATTAATTTCTCGGCTCACAACATCGTGGGTGGTTGACCAGTCTCCACTGAATTATTTAAAATAAAGGGGGACGTTAAAACCGCCTGATGACGTAAAACACTCTGGCAGTGACGACCCTGAGTGTATTTCGGCTCCATCTTTCCGTACTGCTCCCCTGTGAGTGGTGGGGGAGGAGTTTCTTAACCACGCCAACATAGAGGCTGTGCTGATTAAGCGACAGCCTGGGGATTCTCCCCGAACAACAAAACCAAACCAACCCTAAAACGGACCATAATTATATTAAGGCTTTTATATACGTTGTTATAGACAACTGTTCCTTCATATTTCAAATTAAAAAGGTCATATTACAACCGAGAATTATTTATTAAATTAAAACCCATAGGGCATTTGCAGGGCGTTTATATTTATAGAATATAATGCACAGATAGCCGTAATATTCTAAACGAAAAACCTTGTCCGTCGAGGTTCGGGTTAAAACTTATTGCTGTTTTGGGACAAAAACGGGTCATGCGTTCATTTAAGGCTCACATATATCTTGGTTTTAACAACTGTTTCTGTAGAAACCTTGGGGCAGTTAGACGACATTTAGATTCATAATTTAAATAAAAACGTCCGAAGTACGTTAAAATTCGAGACATCAGTGGAGTTGGGGTTTTAAAGTGTTGTTCGTCTGACACATTTAATGACTAAGACTGCATTCTTATCTATCATAGTGTTGTGTTTAGCTCTGCAGCTATCAGTACCCATCAATACGGTTATAGCACCAAACCACTGAGAATCAATTAACATAGATACCTGGATTTGCCAAATGTAACTCTGTTAGAAGTTAAAAACATCACATTATTCGGAGACACAAAAATCACGTAGTAAGAATGCGAGTAACTTAGAAATAAGAATTATATTCTAATGTGACCTGGCCGTGTTTAGACATAAGCAAACCTTCACTAGTTTGTTGTTTGGCAGTTAGATCATACTTAACCTGACCTAATAATCAGTCAGTGCTGGGTAACCAAAAATATCGAGTATGTTTGCCGAATTATTGAGCTACAAGAAGAGGCACTTTCTTGCACCGCTTACCTTGAACATTACAGATATTAGAGTTGACATTGGTAGGAATTTCCAGGTAAGCCTCCGCATTAATAACTGATACATAATTAAATATTCACTTATATTGTTATCATTGTAAGGTGAACAACAATTTGCTTAATTAATAAGGAGATAATGGCATTGTTATGACAGGCTATTTATCCGATAGTTCAATGTTTCGACTCCTCGATGTTCGAAACTGTTTTGGTAAACTTAGATAATCCAGCAAAAAACAGATTTGACGTAATGTTTGGAAAAGGCCTTCAATTTTTACATTCTAACACTGGACTACACAGAACCCAATTTAAGTGTGTGCAATGGTGGACACGCCCTGATAAAACGTTGAACTTATATCAAATTTAAATATTTTAGATAACTAATTATTAGGAGTGGGAAAATCATATGCAAACTTACAGAAATGTTTCCATTGGAGACTTTCTACATATATGGTATCAGTCAGCGATTTTGGTAATTGGGCAGAAGATTTTTTTAAATCAACGTTCGTGTGCCATTTCGGGACGAAATTTTGGTCAGGTTTTTCTGGGTTTGAGTTGGTGAGTGAATTGTTTAACCTCGGAGATGGTTACACTTGGGATATATGGCCTATGGAATAATATACCTGAAAAAGACGGGTGACAATGGAATTCAAACCCAGACGTTAATGTGTTCTGACAGCTGTGTTGTGGTATCGTCCTCCTCTCACGGTTTGAAACACAATTTTGGCTCTGAAAGTGATGGCTCCAATGCTTCTGAACAGTTCTTTTCAATTTTCTGCAATTACACTTTATTAACTACACGTTATATAATGGCGCACCAGCTGAATGTGTATCCTTGTATCTTAGAAATCAACTTTCCCTATTTTGTTGCATCTAGGTTATTCCTAAACCAAACCTATATTTTGTGATGCACACATCTACTCCAAATTTACCGGAATCAGAGTTGACGAGAGTTATTCGAGTAATATATAGCTATAACCTCAGATCACTTTGTGTGTCTGCCTGGCAGCATATCCCAAATCTGATACGGAGCCCGCTATGAAAATATTAAAGACAGCTAAAACGTTTTCATATCACACTTAATTATACCATAAATGAACAACAGAGAGCATTTTATTTTCAGCATAATCGTCTATTCGAGATAGGTATGTTGATAAGATTGGTTGTGGACTGCATTTATATTTATTTGTACTCATCGTGTGTGCAATGGTGAAACAACAATATAAAATGTCTGTATCGTAAACATTAGAGAAAAGTTTTATAACTCAGTATGCCTCACAATGTCAAACTCAGTATATTCTAATAAATGTATGATTTGAATAACATTTTCTCTTTCCAACTCTGCTCTCAGCAGATTGGTGACCTTTTGCTTGTTGTAATTATGTTTCAAGGGTGATTTCACGTTTACATTTGTAATCAGGTGCTGACTCCACGCCCACGCTGATTTCATTACGTATTCTCCTCTAAAGTGTTTCATTTTTGGTCGATGGCCCTTATAAATCTCTATGAAATATAGCCAGGCCATTACGGACTGCCTATACGTCCTGGAGGCACACGATGCCGTTGTATAGGTGAACAAAGATTGTACTGGCAAACACTCAACAACTCACGGCAATAATCGAATATTCAAAATCAAAACAAGCTATTTATTTAATCGATGTAACATTCGGATGAGAAGGAAACAAATATTTTTTTTAATTGTCTTTATAGGCTAATTAGTAAATAAATCAGCATTGGTCTAGTGTTATTTTCATTATCAGAATTTAAAAATAAACGTGATAAAATTGATAGTAAAAATGCTGGGTTTTAGCATAACATAATACGCTGGGTTAATTTCTTCATTAAATTGTACCTACTATTTCGTGGACTAATTGACGGTTAATGATGCAATTTCGTCATATTGTAGAACTTGACTGTCAAATACATTTTTCATATTGTTCTGAAGACATGGTAGGCCGTTCAATTTGTCTAACTGTTACGAATTGCTAAGATACTATTTGTTGACCTATAACCTGAGTACCAGAGCAAAATAAAATACAGAATACACATTGAAGTCATTTACTTTACTACATTATTCAGTAGTGTTGTATGCTGTATAGATGTTAATATTTAACTAAAATAAGACATTCACTAAATAGCAATATAGATGCATGACCATCTCGATATTAAGCCTAAGAGTCGAATTATTAAAAAAATCACAACAAATTTAATTAACATATATATATATATATATATATATATATAATTCGAAGTAAGAAAGCCTTTTCTACTATATCACATACTCTATAATATTACTATACGAATCTGAATCCTAGACGCTAACTAAAATAGCACACCCAGTAAAATCTTCTGTAACACTCGGGGGTATTACGAGGAGTTGAAGCTTAAAACGATGAAGATTAACAATAATAAAACGAAATGAAAACAAAACTCAGTAACTAAATTAGAACACGTAAACTATGATTTAAAAGCCGCATAATCCCATGAAAATTATAAAATTAAAAGCAAGGACGATTAACTGAAATAATCTCAAGAATGCCACATAAATATTACAAAATAAAAAGAAAGTAAATTATAGATGGTCCTAAACAGATAGTGTCACTAAAATATGGACGAATACGAAACGAAATATTTAAGTTCACCGAAAATTGATGCCGCCAATATAACGGTAAAATAAATTTGAATATCAGACGACGGCCAAAAGATTAGACAAAAATACGACTGGAGTACTTTCCAATGTCACCCCAAGGAAGCAAGGGTCCGCTGAATTCATTTTAAAACCAAGTAATCTGTGGATAAACAAGCAGCTCGTCTATTAAACAGGTAACAACATACTTATTAAAGTTAAATTCTATTAAAAAATGAACGTATCTATCAGTGAGTGAGCATGTCACGTGTCATCATCCAGAGGGTGGATATTAACCCAAATACATTAGGCAGAAAACGAGGAAACCTTAGCACAAACAAAGACTATTTATAACAAGACGTGTTACTTCGCGTTTTAACATGGAGCGCCAGGGCCCTAGCGACCGGAGGTAGATTGTCACGAACAGGTCCCTTCGTTAACATGGTGCCTAATGACAATGGTTCATTCTGCGCTGCTTTCGGATTCAGTAACAGAAAAAGTATGGACAAATAAAGACATCCCCGAAAGGAAATGAAAGCTAGTGTAATTTTTTTATATGATCTGGCTTTAAAAAAATAAACTTAATAAAGGATATTTAAAAAATAAGCATAATAATTTGAAGTAGACACGCCCCTATTTGACATAACCCATTCAGTAGGCCCAAGCAGGATCTATCTAGATCTATATTTCTTTCAGACAAAATCTGATTAAATTTTATTGAACATATCAACCTATTAATCACAAAATCGGTATGTAAGATATACATAAGCTTACAGTTACATGTACTGGAGCCACTGAAGATGTTATGGGCGGGAGGTATATTTTACTTTGTTATTGTTAATAATATAATTGGACTTCTAAAATTGCATTACTATAATCAGATAATTTTTCCCTAATTACAATAATTATAAGTAGCTGAGTATTTACATGATCATCTGCATCCATATTTATTTTTAAATGTAAGCAATTGGTACTTATTGATATATATGGACTTCTATTTTTAATTTAAGTGTTATGAAATTAATTATGAAATACCTCAACTAGTGGTAGAAACATTCATTTTGTTATTTTTTATATTGACAGAAGTAAAAGATGGGTTATTAATTGTTGTCGTTCAGATATATAATGAGGAAAGATTTAAATTACTTGAATACTAATTGTAGAATGTATATGATATGCATTTCACTAAAACGGAATTCATGAACCAGACAACTTATCTAGAATGCTATTCGAACTATTTTTGATGTACCAAATCCACTGAAATGAAAGAGGAAGGTATTAACAGATAGGAGACATATACAGGAGACAGGACTAGCTGTGATGGTAATTAATATTTATAAATATTAATGGTGAAAATTGGTATTATAAAATTAATTAAATAAGAAACTTTTTGTCAGCCCATTTCTTGACACAAAAAAGGATTAGCAGCACCTGAATTAGTACCTGAATGTTCAGCTAATGTGCTTTAATTGGTATACTTCTCTTCATAGCTTAAATGCATATCAAATCAAATTCTTTAACCAACTTGAAAAAAAGGAAAACATGTGTTTACACATTGTGTATGCACTTGGTTCAAGTCATTAATTTACAAGGTATTGTTCTGTTTCAGTCCTTGAAGTTCTATGATGATGAGATACCATGTAAACAGGCCAATCTCTTGGATACAGATTTACCGGTATTATCTGTTACAGTAGTCAATGCTTGTGTCTATTACATCTCTGAGTATATTCTGTCTAACTTTAAACAGTTCACTGATCTGGACTAAATGTCATATTTTTGTAGTAGTGGTTGTTTAGAGCTGGAAGCAATTTGGGTTATTCTGTCCATTTGATAACAATTAAATGACTGATTGTAACTATAGATGAACCTGTGGCACAAGAGATTTGATGCCGCTTATTGTATGAAAGTACTAATTTCTCTATCTCTAACATGTTAACGCAAACATAAATATTGTTAATATTCCATGTATATTCTTTGTTTTCAGCTGGGCAGGCCTATATTGCATGGTCTATATTATTGAGGTGTAGACTTTAAATGAACCTATAAGTTAATACATGTTAAACGGACATGATGAATATATGGTGAATTGTGTTATGGTTGCGTTATAATAGCTGTATATATCATTATATGTATATATCCAAATAAATAAAAATTTATGGACTATGATAAACTGACATGACGAAATTATGTTGGTATGCATTTACCTCATATATAGCTAATTGTTTTCATTAAAAAAACTTGTGAAAATTACGCCTTCCACACACAAAGCTGTGAAATAACCTAAACCACGTTCAATTATTTTCTGATCAGCTGTCAAGTGATTGCAAATTGTAGGTTATGAATCAATTAAGTGACTGGGCTGTGAAATCACTTAATTATTTATTTACACTTTCAGAGCTTCGTTTCCTTCGATATCATGTGTGCACAATTAAAGTGTTAATTAATAAAAGAGTATGTGATCATGTAACATATAGTACTAGTATTGGCAATTCATTTCAACCATGCGCACACATGTACAGGATCACATGTGGACAACCAGAAAGCTTTTGTTTATCGGAGAAATACCTCCGGTCGCTGGAGGCGCCACTGGTTCAAAATTGAACATGGCGCGGCAAGAGTAAGGCCTCTCTATATTTAAGCTCTCTGGCACAAATACGTAGATAAATGGATACCACACACACACACACACACACACACACACCACACACACACACACACACACACACACGAATATATATATATATATATGTGTTTGTGTGTGTGTGTGTGTGTGTGTTGAACATGACTGACTTTCTTCCCATAGCTTCGCGGTATAAACTGGCAAGGGTCATCCATGTGTTGCTAGACATCTGCCATCTCATTAGTTTATGTGAGGAACTACAGGTAGATCTATATGTGTTTTAAGAACTTAATAATTTACCAAAGCTATCGGAATAAAACCTAATATAAAAAACATATACTTTTCCTAAGCATGATTATTAAGCTAATTATTATACACCTTAAGTATCTAGGTCTGTCAATAATGATAGTGTTCTCAATAATTCAGATATATATTCCCTTACTATACTAATTACCTTGATACCGAATTCCAACTATGATATACGGGAAATGTTTAATGGGGCGGGAAACGGCTTAGGTACACATAAGCTGCGTATACCAGCTTTCTCTCTCTCTGTGTGTGTGTGTGTGTGTGTGAAGAGAAGACCTCTGATATTCAAGAATATACTTCAGTTCCTTAAACAGGTATTGTTCCCTGTCCCGTTTTGCTAGGGTACAGATGAATGATGTCACAGGTACTATTTGATACACCTATCTATAATCCAACGTTGTGGGTGATAGCAGCAATAATATTCATCTTGGCCTACAATTATCTAACGAAAGAATCCTGGAAGAATCTACCTCCAGGTCCTCCAGCTTTACCTCTGATAGGATCGCTGCCTTTTCTGGGTTGGTTAGATATTCGCGAACCTCTGAGAAAGTTGGCCAGAAAATATGGCGACGTGTTCACTATCTATCTCGGGCCGACGCGTGTCGTCATTCTAAATGGATATGACGCAATCTGGGATGCTTTTGTGAAGCACGCAAATGTATTTTCGGGAAGGCCTAATAACTATATTTCTAAGAAGCTCACTAAAGGTCATGGTAAGCAAAGAGAACAAACATGTGTGTGTTGTGTGTGTTGTGTGGTGTGTGTGTGTGTGGGGGGGAGGTTTGTGTGGGTGTTGTGTATAGTTGTTATATAAAACAACCTCAAACACAAGAGCTGTGCCCAATGCCACCGTTGGAGATACGGTATTCTATTTCTGAATCAGGAATACTTATAATCCTCTAAGAGCGTACTATGCCTGTTACAGTCAGTTAAATGCTGGTTTCCAAAGCCTAACACCTAAACGGCGTCCCTCCAAAGACGCAAATAGTGCACGGAATATACAGCTCTAGATCAAATTTTCTTAAAATGTGCTGACCTGGAAAAATACAGTCTCCACGCACAGAAAACAAGACTCATATTTTCTGGAGGGTCAACTACTTCATAAGCTTACAATTCTAACAAATACTATGACCTACTCGTCACTAGTCCTCTATGATGTCAAATATTACGAGCAGAATGAGCCAAACAAATTAAACAAAATAAATTTAATAAAACGAAAACAGGAACTTTAATCTCTAGCACGGGAAATGTATCCCTGCGTGCGTGTATAAGACGATATAAAACTTCCACTACGCCATAAAACACCTTTCATACCACCGGATCACACGTCTCATCTTTAAACAGGTATTCTTTCATCCGATGGTCCTTTCTGGCGAGAACAGCGCCGCTATTCGCTCCACATCCTGCGCGATTTTGGATTCGGTCGGCCAATTTTGGAGCAAAGAATATTAGAAGAAATACATTTCTTAATGACAGAGTTGGATAAAAATATCGGGAAGCCATTCTACCCACAACCACTTCTCCAGATGTCGGTAGCTAACGTGATAATGGCGATACTATTTGGACACCGGATGGACTACGAAGCTCCAGCATTTATCGAATACATGGAGATCATTAACAGAACCTTTAAGGTGATTGGAAACAACGGGATTATCAATATATTCCCGGCAGTCAGGTATGTGTGTGTGTGTGTGTGTGTGTGTGTGTGTGTGTGTGTGTGTGTGTGTGTGTGTGTGTGTGTGTGTTTTAGGGTACATAGTAAGAGGCAACAGGCACAGAGCATCAACATATCTAAACATCCTTCGAAACCTACCTCCATAAATCTAAATACAACTATACATACATTAATCTAAAAATAAAATGTTTCATACCTCCACATATTGATAAATGTGTGCGTATACCTAAGCATGTGTCTGGTCTACTCATCAGCCTGTGGGAACCAGCTAATTCGCTTTTCGTACGCGACAAATATGTCACGCCCACAGGAAAGCGGCTACATGCAGGCTACGTACAAAAAGCGGAAGCACGTAAAAACATACCATTTGATACCACAGCTCGCAACAAACAACACGTGCGTGTGGTTCAATGGTGACTTGCTACATACATATCATAAACTATTTTGACACCACAGTTTACATTCAACAGTAATTTTCTGTGGTCCAAAAGAAACCTGTATATAAAACATTTCGACACCTCAGATGCTGACCTCAGCTTTATTTTGGGTTCGAATAACTGAATAAATCCTACCTATATGAACCATGTATCAATACACGTCCGACTGGCCTGGCGTCGAAGTTCTTCTCTAACCTAAGTGAAAATCCAAGCCCTATATATAGCCTCAGCGTGTTAACAACATTACAGTTTGTTCATAACAAAGAGAATGTACACTAACACAGTATGGACTCACTAAAGCGATTAAACTAAAATAAAAACAAAGTAGCAATACCGCACAATATATTTCCGGCAGTCAGGTATGTGTGTGTGTGTGTGTGTGTGTGTATGAGTGAGTGTTAGCTGTGTATAATAAGGCACAGAGAATCTCGAACCGTGAATTCAAATTCTGAACGTTCCTTCAGGGGACTGAATCACCTACAGCCGTGGAGTTTGGGAGTAGAACACACAAGTCAGATCACGGTAGTAGTGAGAATGTTTAGATTAATTATCTAAGCAGCCCTATTTATAGATATTTTTCAATTGCTGTATCTTTCTTCAAAGCAATACTATATAAACTATATAACCCAATTGTACTGTCTTCAAATGTCAGTTTTTACAACGGGCAGGCCTCACGAAGTGACTACTATTAAAACTGTTTAGCTTAATTGCTATTAAAAGACTGACATCTGAGCTGAAGCAGACCGTAATAGTGACCTCATAGCTTCGGTACTGTTTAAACTATGTTATCATTTTCAAACCTAACCTAATGTCTGCTATTCTAATTATTGTAGTAATAAAGTTCTTAACTGTTATTTATGACAAGCAGATTAGATCTAATCTTGAATGGCATAGTAAAACTGGACATAACTGGACCTAGGAAAGATAATTCTATTCCCACATACAACCAAGGTGAATTATATAAAACACACCAACCGCGCGAACTGTGTCCAATGCCACCGCCCGACATACGATGCAGTGTTTCTATTCCTGAGTCGGGAGTAATTATAGTGTTTTAAGAGCGTACTGTGCTTGCTACAGTCATGTAAATGCTGGATAACCAGGCCAAACACCTAAAGACGCAAATATTGCACGGAATATACAGCTCTAGATAGCTTATTCTTAGCATGCGCGGACCTGGAAACATACAATCTCCACGCACAGAAAAAGGAACATCTCAGCCGCAGCATAATATGCCTTGTGATATTTGGTGGAGGGTCAAATACCTCATAAACATACAAATCCAATAAATACTATGACCTACTCGTCACTATTATAACAACTTAAATCGGCGCGTTAGAAGACCGTTATGGCTGAATTGCCGTTCTTTATATTAACATTTTCAAATTATACCTAATGTCTGCTATACAAACTATAATTAAAATGTAGGGTTTTATTATTGACAAGAAGCCTTGAATGTCATAGTACAGACTGGACATAACTGGACATAGGAAAGATAATTCTATTCCCACAAACAACTAAGGTAAATTATATATACAACTAAACTTGTTATATAAAACACACCAACCACACGAGCTGTGTCCATTGCCACCGCTCGAGATGCGATGCACGGCTTGGAAAGCTGAACTCATACTCCATGATATTGAACCCGTACCCAACCCAACCCACAAAATCATAACCCTTACCTAGCACATCCCACAATAATGGAGCCTGATCCTGAAACATACAAAATTCCTGTTATTAAGATAATTTATTGAAAAACAAATTCAACTTTTCCATTGTAACTTATTCACACCTTTATTCAACAAATTATAAACAATTATAATCAAGTTTCACATATATTTAAAATTTGTTCTGTCGAGGTAGTTGATCTGGTGGTGACGCAGGGACTCAATCTGATCAGCTATGTAGTCTAGAGCGAGCTGTTGGTCGGAGTGTGGCATGGTATACGTAGACCTTTGCCTACGATTGAGAAATACCACTGCCTTGTGCAGGATGTGAGGGTTGAGCTTATTCTCTAGCATTGCAAGACAAGTGTCCTTCAGTGCAACTAG
The DNA here is from genome assembly GCA_025642065.1 of Paralvinella palmiformis. NCBI lineage: Eukaryota > Metazoa > Annelida > Polychaeta > Terebellida > Alvinellidae > Paralvinella > Paralvinella palmiformis. Next base: position 501,220 of record JAODUP010000208.1, on the reverse strand, counting down.
GTTGTCTTACAATGTCGCTTCAGTATCAACAATGACTGACTTAGTTTTCTCATATCTTATACAACACCTGCAAACTTCGTCAATTTCAATTAACCTAAACTTTCCATTCCCAGTAAAATCCCTGTGCATTTAATTGATGTTTTACCCCAGTAGGCCTATAGACCTGCATAAGTTCTTTAAATACAATTACAACTCCAGTCAATATCCCTTTCACCAGCCCAGTTTACATCTATAATCAGCCTCCAAGTATGCCCAGATAGGTGTTTCTTTTGGGTGTTATTCCTTTTCAATATATTTTAAGTTGTCGTTGATGGACTAAATAAACAAAAAAATAACACATATTGTTCAAGCAACCCATATCCAACCCACAAGACAACAACCCGAGCCCAACCCGATCCACAAGACTTGAACCCAGGCCCAATCCGTGACTGGAGGAAAATGTTTCAACCCGCCCAACTCAACCCATGGGTCTGGGTTGGGTTAACCCGTTCATGTTAACCCAACCCGTGCAGGGCTCTATTGTGTATGTGTGTCCGTATTTATTTCCCTCCATATATTGCAGCAACTGACCGGAAACCATATCCATTTGGCGTATTCACAACTGAATTACTCTTGTCTGCCCTAGATTCCTTCCCGGGGACATATTTGGACTAAAGCAGCTCGAGAAAGACTTCGATTACATGAGATCGATATACAAGCAGAAAATCTCTGAACGCAAGCAGGGAGGTAAAGAATGCAAGGAAAGAAGTGACTTTGTAACTGTTTATTTGGAGAAGATACAAGAGGAGAAAGACGTCAAAGATTCATCATTTACTGGTAGGTGCCGAACAAACAAATGTGAAAAGGAACATGTACGTTATTATTCGTATTCACCATTAATTTTAACGTTTATATTATTTTCCCAGAAGAGCAGCTTTTGGGTCTTTGTCTTGATCTGTTCGCTGCTGGAACTGAAACAACATCCGCAACACTCACGTGGGCGATAATATTTTTATCACTGAACCAAGACGTTCAAGATGAAATTAGCGAGGAAATCGATAGACTGATTGGAAATAAAACATTACCAAGTATGCATCATCGGCTCAATCTTCCATTCACGGAAGCATGTATTCTTGAAATCCAGCGTCTCAGCGATATTATTCCTTTAGGTGCCCCACATGCTGTCACTGAAGATGTCCAATTCCGGGGTTATTTCATCCCTCGGGGTACCGTGGTCCTTCCAAATATGTACAGCGTACATATGGATCCTGAATTGTGGCCAGAACCTGAAAAGTTTAAACCGGGACGTTTTCTTGACAAAGGAAAGAAAGTAGACAAGAGGGAACTGATTCCCTTCTCGGTCGGTAAGATCCTTCAGGCATCTTAGCTGTATGTTCTAATACAATTCTGTAACACGTGGGTGACCTTTATTTGAAATTGGTCTATTTGAAAATATTTCCAGGAAAGAGGGTCTGCCTTGGAGAGAGTTTGGCCAAAACAGAACTGTTCTTATATTTAACTTCGATGATGAGAAGGTTCAGATTCAGACTTGCGCCAGGTTATCCGAAGCCAAACATGAAAGGCCATCCTGGCGTTACTAACGTTCCTAAACGCTTCCATGTGGTAGTGGAAGCGAGAAGCCAAACATAGATTCGTTTCTTTGATTCCATGTACAGCTGCTTCTTATAGACGATGATGATGATGATTGTTATATTGCTTCACGATTACATTAACGTGTCTTCTAATGTCGATTGAAAATTGGCATCCATATATATTGTTTGTCTTACGAAATTACTTACTGTCAGACACCTAATTGTTAAATATTTTAATTAAAATGTCCGTGTGATCTCTCTCTCTCTCTCTCTCTCTCTCTCTCTCTCTCTCTCTATATATATATATATATATATATATATATATATATATATATATATATATTTTAATAATCTGTTTGTCTATATGTCTATTTGTCTGTCTGTCTGTCTGTGAGGCCAAAATTGATGTATTTAGAACCATATATATATATATATATATATATATATATATATATATATATATATATATATATATATATATATTTTGTGTGTGTGTTGTTGTATGTATGTATGTCTGTCTGTCTGTCTGTCTGTCTGTCTGTCTGTCTGTCTGTCTGTCTGTCTGTCTGTCTGTCTGTCTGTCTGTCTGTCTGTCTTGTTTTGTTTATATATATATATATATATATATATATATATATATATATATATATATAATATATATATATATATTATATATATGGTCTAAATATAGTGGCCTCACATAATGCCTCAAAAAGATTACTTCATGATAACAAATATCCCATACTGCTTTATAATATATACATTTTATTAGATTAAATTAGAAAGCCTGTTCTTAATCCATACAGCTGATCTCTTACAGATATATAAACAACAATCTTGAAGACATACTAACTAAATAAATAATTTTTTGAAAAGGCCAGAAATGATCTATTGTTACATAGTTATTAGAAAAATGACAAAAACTTACGAAGTTATTTAAGATAATAATTAATTTAAGCTATTCATACACTCCTGAAGAAGCCTTTTGTTTAACCTGCACAGAGATGGCTATCATTAAACCTGATAATTAAAGTATTCTACCGAGAAATGTTTCTATTAAATGCAACAATTATATTAAAATTCAGAAATTATGATGTTTACATACAAAGATGTTATTGGTTATTTGCTGAACAAGAACGCGTTAAAAATAAATAGAATAATTGAACATTAATTAACCAGATCTAGAATTGATTAGATCGGTTTAATTGCCTTAATAAATAGCCAGGATAATATAACAACATTTTAAGCTTTGATAACGGAGTATTTAGAAGCCGTCTTTAGAAATCAGAGGTATTTTAATCAGATTCTAAGCTTTATATTGACAAATTAAATAATTTTAACTGTAGTAATAGAATATTGTAAAATATATATTCCTTTTAGCAATGATTTGTTATCAAATATATACAGAAGTGTTTTATTTCGGGCTGCTTCTGAAGTAGATTTTGGGTTTCTATAAGTTTCATGTATTAGTTGATGCGAAACGTAATCACCTCACACGTAAACACACCTAAAGTTGTGTCACGAATTTTTAAAGATTGGGCATGCGCTGAAGCTGTTTCTACGTGAATTGATTAACGCCTGATAAGTGTGAACATTAATTTTGAAGCATGATCAATGCTGGTGCCCACCCCCATAAAGGAACGCATTGCCGAGTTATGTTGTCATAACTCAGTTATCTAGTCACTTTAACACTGGAAGTTATGAATATATATATTAATAATGTTCTAAACTCACAAAAACATTTTAAACATAAATATACTGGTTTGTATATTATAAATAGGTTGTAGATTAAAAGAGGGATGTGTAAGGGAGTTTAATTTAGCAAAAAGTTATGATTTTTGCTAACTTTCCCACGATTTGCCTTCATTTTGACGATGAATGCCCATATTTGAAAGATTTTAAATAATCTGAATATGTCTAAATTGATACTATCTATGTAGTGGTAGCATATAATGAGGAATGAAAGAGTTGAAGCAAATACAAATGGATTTGTATGCGTGTATATACGTGAATGACGCAAATATAGCAAAATTGGTGGCTTTTGGGAACATTTCCCGTGATTTGACAATGCATGATTATATTTGAAACATTTAATATAATCTGAATATGTATAAATTTATCCTATCTTTGCGATGATGAAATACAATAAATAGCGAAAGAACTAGAGCAAATAGTAAATAGATTTGAATGTTTTATATACGCCAAAAATTCCGCAAATCAGCCTTCATTTTGCATCGTATGATTGTATTTGAAAGATTATAATTAACAAGTCAAACGGTGAATCCCTTTATACAAATGAATTTAGATAGCTATATTCGGTTTGAGTTCGCGCGCACTCAAACCGAAGCAAACACACCTAAGCAAGTTATCAAATATATCGGTCAATATATACACAAGTAGATATATTCTCTTGTCAACAGACATAATCGAACTGATAGCAAGCTGATTACCTCACGAAGGAGATATGTCAATAAATGACATTGGAGCTTCCCGTTGTTAATATTCTAGTTCGTTTGGATGATAATCGATTCTGGTCTTCATGATGTGGGATATACTGTTTGATCAGATGTGGTTGATGGGAACAATATTCTTCATCTTGGCATATAATTACATAACGAAGGAATCTTGGAAGAAGCTACCTCCAGGTCCTCCGGCTTTACCGCTGGTAGGATCGTTGCCGTTTCTTGGGTCAGATGTTCGCGAACCGCTGCGAAAAATGGCTAGAAAATACGGCGACGTGTTCACCGTATACCTGGGACCTCAACGTGTTGTTGTGCTGAACGAATATGACGCAACTTATGATGCCTTTGTTAAACATGCTCATACCTTTTCCGGTCGACCAAAGAACTACATATTCGATTGTTTATCCGACGGTTATGGTACGTAAAACGAAATCTTTGAACTTATTTCGTATTACAATCATTATCATAATTGTGGTTATTATGATTTCCATCACGATTACCATGGTCATCACCACCACCATCATCGTAATCACCACCAATACCAATCCTCAGAAGGCGTGCCTAATACAACGTCATCACGAAGTCAGCTGTTTCTTCAAAAGCCAAGTAGGCAGTCGATCGAAGTCACAAGACTTGTTTGGAAACTTAGTGTTATTATCTTCTTGACCTCAAATTATTTTATTCGTGATTATTATCGTTTTCCTTGTGAATAAATTACTGAACTTGTCCGCTTGAAGTTAAGAAGAGGCGAAAAGTTGGCAGATTTAAATCTGAATTAATGTCCATCAGTTAATTTTGATCTGTTTCACACTCCACTATCCTTGTGGAATAGAAACAATTCTCCTCGAATAACGGTGTATTCATTTTTACAGCGTCCCCTGTAAATTGCATCGTGTCCCCGTTATGGAATTTCAACACCAGGCTCTCCCTGCTTTCCTCCAACTTTTCTTAGCAGTTATAAACTTATCGAAGTACCAAGTGGGTTCCAGTCTTAATGTAATTATCGTTGAACACGAGGAAGCATTGTGGTTAATAAACATTTGGACACCTTTGTCCTAGATTCATCAGCTGATTCTTCAAATCCATTCTACAGTTGAGACGAATGACTGTAAATCCTTCAAAACTTCTGGAATATGTATATTTTCTGCATGCGATCTCTCTCAGATCACCGAAGGATTTACCTTTGTTGTGACTAAAGCAATGGTCACATACAGAAGGAACTCGTATTATCATTGAACTCGATTCTCTAGAGATGAACAAACCTTGCGTGTTACTGACATGGTGTGTACATTATACAGGATAATGGCTATGTTATATAATCATTTAGACCGCTTATCAAAGAATAATGAGTTTAAAGCCATTTTGTTTTGATTGAGGGACGAGATGTATTAGAAACAATTACAGCGTCATTAATTATATTCATGGTACAGCCATATATGTATGTCTCATTTCTCTTAATCGTACCATAACAGCTCTCTACAATATACTATTTCACCAATAGCAATATTTGCAACTTTTCCGATGAATAGTTTAAATTCATAAACTCTAGGAACTAACTCATTTATAATAATTTACTATATACTATAATGTATAGTTTAAAATAATTTTCATAGTTTTATTAGAAGGTATTTTCCCTGACTTAAAAAATTAATATCTAGACAATTGCATGCTTTCTTAGAAATATTTTGTCAATCATATTGTCTCCATGACAAAATCTGATTAGTAGCAGACTACTTGAGGGGGGGGGGCAAAAGGCATCAGAATGCAAGGGAAAGGGGCCCAAATTTTTTGAACATCACAGGAATGTTTGTTGTTTGTTCACATCCAGTGTATTTCTCAGCACTCCAAATTGTCTCTCTATAAAGCATTGACTACTTGGAGAGGCTTTGTTGTACTATTATTTGACTAAATATGTCTTTATGCAAATATGGTCAACATGCACGTGTTTGGGTAACAACATCATAGTGACTTGGGTAAATTTATTATAAATAGCATTCCGTATTGTAATTTCTATTTTAGTTATGTTATCCACACTATAAAAAAGCCAGTAGTATGTGTTATTAAAAATTAAGTAGAGAATCAACGCCAGTGGGTGTGTGTGTGTGTGCATTTATGAAATTAAATTATATACACACACATAATGTGGTTAAATATATCTTTACTTTCAGCAAAGTCACACTACGGAATTATCTCATGCATGGGTCATTAAATAATAGTAATATTCTTAAAATCATACCAGAAATAAAGATGACGCCTATTTGTACCTCGGGAAACTTAATACCACATTGTAAATGTCACAACGGTTCTCTAGTCTGATATAACATTGCTAATGGCAAAAAAACATTCAAATCAATTACATATATTGATATAAACTACGAAGTGGTTACGTATCCGAGCATCGGAACCATTGACCTAAAACTAGGTCAGTTGTGTTTGAATGGGCCGCCATGACCAAACAGCGCTGACTTCCGGTAGAAGCAAAAAGCACCGTTGAAGCGGCTGCGCTTCGAGTTTTGAAGCTATGAATACGGACATTTATTGTGTTGCGTGCATATTATATGCCTTGAAATATGTAAATGTCGTTTTATGTAAGTCCGTAGATCTGGTTTAGTGGGCATCAAGCTTCAGCGATAGGCCAGGGGTTGTCGAACAGGCTAAATATGATAATAGTTAAGCTTAATTTCCCGCCAAAAAAGACGCTTTAACAGCTATTTTAAATGTGTTCCTTATACTTACCAATGAAAATATATCCCGTTTGTATTACTTCCACGGCTTATGCAACCACCGACACAATAATAATTCAGCACGTTTATAAACCTGATTTTGCAGTCTGCGTTGCCTTTTTCTCGACCGGAAGTTGGGATCTGTTTGCCATCAAATCGGCGGCCGTGTCCGGTCTAGTTTTCTTTTAGGTCAATGGTCGGAACCCTGTACCTCAGAGTTATAGGTCCGAGCATTCAATGCGCATGCGCCAATTATTCTTCGTTTGCTATTACTTCCGTTACCAAATATGGCGGCCGAGCATGTAGTTGTTATATTTGGGTTGAAAGTAGAAGATGCTTTTGATAGTTTTGAAGAGGTACAAACGAAAATCAAAGAAACAGACGATCGATTCCGATGCTCGGCATGCTGTTCCGCGTCCAAGCACCGGAAACAGCCAATCTTGGCGCACGCGCGTAGAGTGCTCGGCGCCTTTATCATCAACGAACATTATTCCGATGCTCGGATACGTAACAACAGCCTATAAACTAAAGACCAACATGTTTAAGAATTACGAACAAAACTAATAATAATATCCCATCACCTAAGCAAATATTATTTTGTTTTCAAATAATAGTATTATTTTACTCTGAAATAATATTGATATTGATGACTAATAATTAATATATTTATTGTCAGAATCTTTATTATCAATATTAATCATCTTTTGTTTATAATTAGTACTGTAGTTATTAATAATTGTATTGCCATTAATGGAGGTTATCATAATAAGATTTTTTATGTAACCATACACTCTTTCCATCAACTGAGACACCATCACAAGCTTTCCTGACCATCCAGGAATCACAGTTAGATAGCCTTGTGATACGTGACTTCTCTACAACATACTTATTATATTTGTAATTGTTGTATAATTGTTGTACATATTTATGTATATAACGTATGTTGCTGAATGTACATATCTATCTTTAGGGCTGTCTCCCAACAAGGGACAGTTAGTTCACATGATAATATCTCCATAGACATACAATTGTTGTTTAAAGGAATAACTTAATAATTATATATATATATATATATATATATATATATATATATATATATATATATATATATATATTAAATAATGAGCAATCTGTGAAACACACACATACACACTTTAATATATCATCATTTTTAAACATACATAGGACACTCAGTCACACCTAGTTCACTATGTGGCTAGTGATTTACAGTCCTCCTCTATAAATACTCTGTGATAATTATCAAGCAGGAGACAGAAAACACAGCGAAGTGTCTAATATCAACCCACTTTTCTCTTGCATACTTCTGAAACATGTATAAAATACATAATATGAAAATATTAATGGTCTATGAACTTCTGTAATAATAATAACATCAAGATGTTAAGATCAGGTTAATGGTATTACAAATGATAACAAGTTTGGGTGCATCCAGTGTTTCATGATTTTGGAATAATACACCATCGTGGACAAATCCCTTTTAAGATGATTTGTATCTATAGACTGTATGCTATACTGGTCTAATTATTATATGCCACAATGAATATAAATTATGTAAATCTATATATTCCTAAAGTAGTGTGATTCAAACATTAAAACAATAACCCAATATTTATGGAAGAGTATCCACAACTCAACATACAGAAACAGTCATACTGTTTGTTGCCCTATAACCTTAGTACCTGAGTAAAATACAATATAAAATAAACAAAATATGTTCATAAAAGGCTTTTGTTGTGATAAATTACTCTTCTATGTCGTACTGATGTAACTATTTGTTTTCGTCAAATAAAGTGTTATTCTTGTTAATTGCTTAGAATCCTATGTTCTTTAAAACTGGTCTGCTGTGTGTAATTATATTAATTTGATATACATATTATCAGCTTCACAATCTACATATATTAACTTATTCCAAACGCGATATGATTAAACATACATTAAACACG